>OMKR01050790.1:0-13665 GCA_900302355.1 Cyttopsis rosea
GTGTGATGGTCTGGGGCTGTTTTGCTGCTTCAGGACCTGGAAGACTTGCTGTGATAAATGGAACCATGAATTCTGCTGTCTACCAAAAAATCCTGAGGAGAATGTCCAGGCCATCTGTTGGTGACCTCAAGCTGAAGCGAACTTGGGTTCTGCAGCAGGACAATGATCCAAAACACACCAGCAAGTCCACCTCTGAATGGCTGAAGAAAAACAAAATTGAGACTTTGGAGTGGCCTAGTCAAAGTCCTGACCTGAATCCTATTGAGATGCTGTGGCATGACCTTAAAAAGGCGGTTCATGCTCGAAAACCCTCCAATGTGGCTGAATTACAACAATTCTGCAAAGATGAGTGGGCCAAAATTCCTCCACAGCGCTGTAAAAGACTCATTGCAAGTTATCGCAAACGCTTGATTGCAGTTGTTGCTGCTAAGGGTGGCCCAACCAGTTATTAGGTTTAGGGGGCAATCACTTTTTCACACAGGGCCATGTAGGTTTGGATTTTTTTTCTCCTTTAATAATAAAAACCTTCATTTAAAAACTGCATTTTGTGTTTACTTGTGTTGTCTTAAATTTGTTTGATGATCTGAAACATTTAAGTGTGACAAACATGCAAAAAAATAAGAAATCAGGAAGGGGGCAAACACTTTTTCACACCACTGTATATATAGCGAGAGAGAGAGATAAAGTAAAGTCTCACCTTCTGGACTCCCTCTGCGTTTAAATGCTATCCAAACAAACATGAACAAGGAGAGAAAGTGATCATCATGGTTTTTGACATAGTAAAGTATATCGTTGCAGTGAAAAGCAAAGCAAGCCTCACCATGCTTGGACTGCACTTTGCCCATATCCCGCTGCTTTCTGCTCGATCAGGAGGAGATCGCAGGTTCCAACCCTACAGACGGTGTTCTATCCATGTCTGTGCAGGTTAGACACCCGGGCTGTGAAGGACGAAGCTTGTCTCGATGCGAGTCTTTGTGCAAAACAATGTTTTACTGCTGGACGTGCGGGACTGTGTTGGGAAGGTGAAAGAGCGCCACCTGCCGGCTGCGCTGCGTTATGGCGTTAAATGGAAACTTAATCGACGTCGTCATGACAACGGCTTGTGTTTGTATTATTCACTGCTTGACAGTCGAGTAGAGACTAGAGCACTACAATGATATCTGTGATGATATCTGATATCTATTAGTAATAAATCATCTGAAAAATAATGGACGACAGCAATTTCTTCACTACTCTCGATGTCTAGATTGGGGAATTTAGTTTGAAGAATGTACATCTTTTTTTCTTTTTTTTTTACTTAATATTTTGAAATGTGCCATTTTATCGGCAAATATCGGCTAAATTATATATATTTTTAAAGAGTTGTGACGGTTGCTCGTACTAGTGGTCTAAACTTACACACGTCAATCTAATCAATTCAAAACGGTAAAGAACAGGCTCTATCATCAATCTCATCAATCATCAAATGTCATATGTGGCATATAAAGATGAAGCACGACTTCTTAAACCTGCGAGAGGCATAAAACCTAAATCATTCAATCAATCATTGATTTAATTTCAGCCCCTCCACACTGGTATGTCACTACCATTCAAGTCAAAAGCCATGAATGTTTAGTTGCCATTTCTCAATACATATTTAAAGAAACTTTGCATCACAGCTTAAAATACAGAAATTTCAATAACCAGTTATTATATTTCACTTTTATCGGCTACAGCTATAATAAGCATGTACTGCAGCCAGTGAAGAACCATAACTCTCAACTACAGAAAATGTCTTTATTACAAGGTTAGTTGGGACAACAACCACCATTAATTACAATGCAAAGTTACATGGAAAAGAGGTAAATAGTAGACCATATACATGTTACAGTAAGCCAGGCTACAGTGGCCTGGCCAGACAGTTCTGGCATCTTACAGATGTCACCTCAGTAATGGAAAGTTCACAGCCATATAGTCGGTTAAAGCCTGTCTGACCGACTGTCCTGCAGTGTCTGTTGTCGTATTTTCACAGACTCCTGGCTGTGGAAAGTCTCTCGACAAAACTGTTGCTTCCTCCATCCAGATGGGATTGGTATTGTCTTTTTCAGTCTCGCAGAAGTTGTGCAGCGCACAGCAAGTTGCGACTACATGTGGCGTGAAAGTGTAGTGGAAATGGCTACGCTTCAACAGGACTCTCCAGCGTGACTTTAAACGCCCAAGAGCTATCTTGACAGCAGTCCTCGCAGAACTCAGGTAGACGTTGAAGGACTCCTGCTCCGCAGTAATACCTGGACAGTGGTTGTATCCTTTGATGAGCCAGTCTAAAAGTGGGTATGCTGGGTCACCCAGGAGGAAGAGACGGACAGATTTGCCCTGGATTTCCCTCGGACTCTACAGATTGTGGCAGAAGAGAGAGTGTGTGTCAGAATTAATTTTTAATTCAGACATTTTAATTTCGATATTTTTACTGTGGACAGAAAGAAATATACTATGTTCAGTGTAGTAAAGAGTTGCATTTTAGTGTGTTTATAAACTTAAACACACTAAAGTTAAATGTGTACACCACAAACCTTTGGAAGTTCTTGTGCCTTCTCAAATAAAGTTGACTGCCTCAGGACACTGGCGTCCTGTGCACTCCCAGGAAACTTGCAGTTGATATTCCAGAAGCTGCAACAAATGAAACAACATCAGCTGTGACGCGGTCGCTGGTGAAAAAAAAAATCAAAAAAGGTCATATAGTCACATATCAGATCACAGATACACTGTAGACGCTGGAGGTAGCAGCCGATTGGCAGCGTGTGTTCATGGTGCGTTCAAATTCCGAGGAGTTTTTAGACTTTATTTTGTACACCCAGACCTAAAACCAGGTCTAGATCTGTACTTATAGCAGTCAAACTACTGTACTTATAGTTGTTAAACCTGGACTAGATTATAATAACAAGCCTATATTGCATTTCAAACACTATTTCTGATTTGTGAGATTTATTCTATTTGTGAAAACAGGAAAAAGGTAGATTTTAATTTTTTTTTATTGTTGTTTATTCCACACTGGCCACATAAAACCAGGTCTATTTAATAAACGACGGTACTTTGTCAAACCCGGACTACATTATAATAACAAGTCTATATTGTATTTCAAACAAAACAAAAAACAAATCGGAGCGTAGAAAGTGCGTTTTACTTACCGATATTCGTCGTCCACGACCGCTTGAAGAACGTAGGAGGGCCAGCCTTCTGTGTTCACGAAGTCGCTGTGTCCGTCGGTGGGCGGCAACACGGGGATGTGAGTCCGGGCGACGCAGCCCATGACTTGTGGGACGTGGTGCGTGCGTTCGAACCGACGTGCCACGGCGCACGCTTCGTCCGATGTCGGCACCCTCACCAGGTGGTTGATGACAGACGACACCATGCCCTTGCAGAAGACATACACAAACTTCTTCACGGTGGACTTGTGCACACCGAACTGGTTGGCGATCACCCTGTAGTCAGCGCAACTGCCGAGTTTATACAACACCAGCGCGACGCGCATCTCCAGCGGCAGCGGCGCCCGGACAGTGGCTTGCTGCGGGCGCAGCACTCGCTCCATCGTGCCGCACAACTTCGCAAAGGACCTGCGAGACATCCGGAAGCTCTCCTTCCACTCCGCATCCGTAAATTCTTTAAGCACCACCCTCTCCCACCAGTCTTTGCTCCGCACCCGCATCCAGCAGGTGCGGCCGGGTCGACATGACAGGGGCACCTGGAGCAGCGTGAGGCCCGCATAATGTGCACGTTGCGCGAGTATATTACGGTGTCTTCTACCTTCGGCCATCAAAGCCAGTATAATGGCTTGTGTCATGGCGTTCCGTAGGTACACTAGGGCGCAAAGAACAACATAAACATAATAAACGGCGGCGTCTTCGTCCATTGCGCATCTTTTGTTTTGTTTTTCGGCGCACGGCGAAGGGGTCAAAGTTCAAGGGTCACTTCCGTATACATTACGTAGCTTCCTGT
Organism: Cyttopsis rosea; assembly: GCA_900302355.1. Taxonomy (NCBI): domain Eukaryota; kingdom Metazoa; phylum Chordata; class Actinopteri; order Zeiformes; family Parazenidae; genus Cyttopsis; species Cyttopsis rosea. Next base: position 3,973 of record OMKR01050790.1, read on the forward strand.
CAATAACCCGACTATTCTGCTCTCCATGTATCGTCGGTTATTTCAGTCTCATCGCGTTATTCATTTGATTTGTGTCCCTCTGATATTAAATGTACAATATATATGTAAAGTAAAGGTGAAAGGGTTTTCACACTTAAAGGTGCAGTGTGTAAGATTTAGTGGCATTTAGCAGAACGGACTTGGTAGAAATGGAATATAATATTCATAAGTATTTTTAATTAGTGTATAATCCCATGAAAGTAAGAATCATTGTGTTTTCGTTTCCTTACATACCTTCGATATCTCCATGGGAGCGGGTCCTCTTCCACAGAGGCCGCCATGTTTCTACGGTAGCCCAGAACGGACAAACCATACACTGACTCTACAGAGGGCCTTTCGCGGTTTTCACGAGTTTCGCGTCCACCGTCTCCTACACGGAGAGAATTCAGTTGGTTGCAATCTGCAACCTCACCGCTAGATGCCACAAAATCTTAAACACTGCACCTTTAAGTAAAGTGTCCTATACAACAACCTACATGCAAGTTTCAGACAAACAGCTTAAAACATTAATAAAAACTATCATAAACACGAATACACACATATCCCTGTCCCAAGCCACTATAACTAAAATGAAACATTTACATTTTAGTTGTGTCCCATAATATTCAGGGTAACAAGTTACATGTTAAACAAGAAGTTCCATCATCTGAATTTCATGAAGACCATGGAAAGAAGTAAAATATGTTCTCATTCATTTTTCTGTATTTTCACTGATATTGACTGGGGTCACTCTTGAAGTACAACCCTGTTAACAAAATTATAACTTGAAAGTTATTTATTTTGTTCAAATACATTTTAGGTAAATCATTAGAATGCCCTTATTGTTTTCATGCCATTAGCACAGATGCCAGTTAGCCACATTATGTAATTTGCTAATTCTATGCTAAAAACTCAACCCTGTTACTATTTTAAGCCATCTTCAGCACAGGAACCTAATAATAAATGTAATAACTTGTTACCTGAGATGGGTTAACACATTTTCTTATGCATGTTTTCTTAAATTCAATGTTGAAAAATTATTTAAAATAACATTTTTAATGGCAATTAAATGCCACCCTAATTGTGGAATCACCCATGTAGCAGTTTAATTGCATTATTACCTTAACCCGACTGTTCATCTTAATCGGGGTATTGAGTACGTGTAAACGCATTGTCTCCATTGGCCTGTCCTTGCTGTGGTGCAGAGGGAAGAATAGGGGAACTTTACTAGTTTTAATGTAGAAGAGCCATAAATTGTCCATGACATTGCACCACTAGAGGTATTATATGAGATTAAGAAATGCAATCTGTTTTTGCTCAGATGTAAGTGTGGATATTAAAACCCAAACAAGGTACTGACGGGACACTTGCTGAAGAGCTCTCTGTTACACCTACTGATGAAGGTAGATGATAAAGCTAGAATTTCACTTTGCAAATCTACAGTAATTTACTGTCTACTGAGACGATAAGACTTTGAAATAACACTATCACTCTCCCTAGCAACCCGCTCGCATTGCTACTGACTCATAACACATAAAGCGCTTATGTTGCAATTTTCTGTTTGTGTCTAATAATTATTGAATTGTGTGCTCTATCTGTGGCTAAAGCAAACCACTATGTCAAATTGTTTTGCCAAATGCTTTGCCAAAACAAATTAAAAGTATCTAATACCGCTATTCTTAGATATATATAGATATTTTGGGAAAAATAAACCATAGACACAAACAATCAAAATACACTTTGTATTAATTTATGATATAATAACCACAACAGCAACATTTTGCACCTCTTCAATCCAAGCCATTTGGATTCACTTCTTTACAGGTTCATACATGAGAAATTACAGCCTCCTTGGCTATATTACACAAATGTACATGTGTCTGTGTGTGAACAGACAAGTCCATATGATGGCCCCGCTAGCTGCTGCCTCCTACAGATTCCTTCATGGCAACAGCTGAACCGGCTCCCAGGTGGGTCCATATGTAGCCTTTCTCTGGTAGGATGGGAATGTTAGGGAAGGGTGAGCTCCGAGACTTGAAGTATTCAGAGGGGGCATGGCACACAAACTCTAAGTACTCCATCTTTCTGGGCAAATCCTCTTCTGGACCTAAAACACAGCAGATAGAGTGTCATCTATGACTTCCTATCATAAAAGTCAAGCTGGGAAATAAGTCCATGCATCCTGCATTTTTGAAATAGGTCTGAGAAAAAAGAAAAAGGATGAATGGAAATTGTTATTGCTTACCAACAATGTATGTCCCTGGATCAAACTGGTCCCTTGGGCTGGCCTGTGTCGGGAGGAGCCAAGTCAGGGCAGCGCTCTTCTCACAGTACTGGTCCTGGACAAACCCCCGAATCTGAGCATAGTAGGGCTTCCCATCCTCTTCATCTGTGACCTTGATTACGTCTCCTGTCTGGTAGTACACACCCTGGGGGAAGACACAGGGAGACATGTCTAAATGGGTGGCTCATCACTATCATTTCATATGAATTAATGCAGTTGTATATCATGCAAACAACTAAGAACAAACTTTTGGCCTAAAATTATTTAGCAATCTATGACCAAGGAAAGAACCATCTGATTCGGTTTGGCATAATGAGAATATTCACTGTACCTTGTGAAAAACAGATTCCGATGTTATGATTGTAGCTACAGATTCTGGTGCTTTGATTGGCTGAAGAAGAGATCAATCATGTTATGAATATAAAATGGATTTCAAACACAAACTGAAGAGTTAGAGCTGCCCACGCAAACACACCCCATATAATACAGCACAATTTCTCTGCAGGAATGATAAAGTTCGATATAATATAATAGCTGGGTAAAAATCTAACTTACATTCTTAAGCTTGAATATATGTCTTCTCCCTTTCCCCTTTGTTGATACTTTCTTCTCAGACGCCGGGGCCTTGTACTTAGTGCTCCTCAGCCGTGCAGATCTTCTGTGAATCTCCTGCTTGGACTTTAAACAACAATAATAATATGACATTAGGCCACAGTAATGCATCTGAATGCTCTTAACTGTTTACGTTTGACGGATAACGAGCTCTGTCCAGGGTTATCTGTAGGTATCAGAGTTCAATTAAATACTGTTATGGACAAATTTTAACTACATTTAAGGCCAATTCTTGGACGAATCATCCCTCTGTTATTTAAGTAAGTAAGTATGTATTATGTAAGTATTGCAGGAAAGGACTCTTGGTGCAGGGCAGAGGTAAGAATTATATAGAAATAGGGTAGGTTAGAATAGTTTCATTTTGGTCAGGTGGAAAGGTAAGTGATTAGGGTTTTTGGTATGTAGGTATATATCCTGTGTACAGAACACATTTTGTATGTTCTGTATATATTTTTTAGACTTAAGATATTTTATGCTACTCTTCTGTACAAGTATACAGTACAACTAATCCTAACCCCAACCCTTGATTCCTTCGATAGGAAAATTTACTTATTAATTAATAAAATCGGATAAATGTTGATGTTGAAATTAAAATAAGAAATTCAAGGCAAGTAAATTACATTTAAGCCCTAATATTGTGAAAACTGAATTGAAGATGTTTTCAGATTACAAGAGAACACTTTATTGTTTCGGGCTGGACCCTTATTGATTTTGTTCAGATTTTTTTATTATTCTCCTAGCAGCCATTCTCCGGCCGAAAGTGTCTGGCGCTCAGAAAATATTGTTTATTTCCATTTTTTGGCTTGTTTTCACATTGGTGCAATTGCTGCGACTAACCTGGACCCCGTGCATTGCTGCCTGCAGCTATATTTATTATTATCTTATTTATTTACTTTTGCAGAGACCCGTACACACCCGGAAAATAAAACATGTCACCGTGAATAAGTAAACCCGGTTAAAACCAGTAAGACAGCGAGTGTTCCGACCTGTTTCCCGGCTCCGGTGCTCGGCTGGGTGATGGAGGACACGGCGGGTCCTGTTGTTCCGCACACGCTGCTCTTCCCGGTGCAGTTGTTGCACAGGATCTCTCCCTGGGTCCCCTTCTTCCACATGGACGAGGAGGTGGTCTTGCACACCGTGCAGCACGGTTTCAAACCCAGCGGCATGGTCACAAGAGAAACCGCGATCCGATTTCCAATCGATTAAATAAACCGAACGAAGCCCGAGCCGCCCGAGCTCCCTAGCTCAGCTCCATCGACAACAACGATGTGCAGCCCGGTGGAGCCGCTTTAGAAATGGCGGGTTCTGCTCCTCTTACCAGGAACTGAGCTGTTTTCGGAAATATCCTATTATTCAAACTGAGAAACAATTAAAGATTAACTGGAAACAATGGAATAAGCAGGTAGAGAACGTGGAGCTGCCTTATGTTGGCGTCTGGCCATGCTTCTTCTGCTGTGTGTGGGGTGTGTTTGTTTGTGTGTTTTGAGTGGAACCGGATTACAGCGCCACTGGTGTTTGGGAAGGCGCATCGCACAAGGGATTTATTTCAATATATACTGTGCATATATATATATATATACACACACACACACACACACACACACGCACACACACACATTTAACATAGTTTAAAATAGATGTATAATGGATTTGGATCATTTAAGGGATAGGGTACAAAACTACAGTGATCGTGCCAAGACTATTATGTAGAAAGACGGATTTACGGTGGAACTCAAGAAATATGGTTGGAAAGAAATTAATCTGAAAAAGAAAAAGAAATCTAGGATCAACGACCTACAAGGGTTTATTCAGTGACTTAAAAGAGACGGGATCAATAAATAGGATAGTAAACAGTGTTTATAATAATAACAATAATAATAACAATAATAATAATAAACAACTATTGTTTTATTTGATACACTCCGAGTGGCGGTAATGCTCCATGACCGTGGTTGCCCGGCGCCATAAAACGAACACGAAGAAGAACAGCAACAACAGTGACGTTACTGTTCAAAACAAGGCTACCACTTCCGGCTGGCTCCGCGCGGTCCGCAGCAGGGGGAAGATGTCTGAGAACAACCCGCACAAAGATGCCCACGCAGCCACCAGCAAAGGCGTCTCCCTGCCGATCTCCAGGGTGAAGCTGATCATGAAGAGTTCCCCGGACGTGTCGAGCATCAACCAGGACGCTCTGTTCCTCACCACCAAAGCTACAGTAAGATGGACCTAACCGCTGCTAACTTAGCTTCGCGTTAGCCTGTTCAGCGAGCCCCAGCGCGTGTTTAACAGCCACCGTGCCGCGTTTGCCCTCTTTCTGTTGAAGGAGCTGTTTGTCCAGCACCTGGCTCTGTCCTCGTTCAACAACGGCTCCGGGAAGGAAACGCACAGTCTGTCGTACAGTGACCTGGCCAGCACCGCGGAGCAGACAGAGACCCTGCAGTTCCTTACAGGTAGAGAACACCTCCTACCTCAATACAACGGCACCGGGGCCATTATGCGTCTCACATAATGTCTATTACATGTTTGCGGGGTTCTTACCGCGTCGTTGCGGTGCTTGAATTTCATCCTCAGAATTTCAAACTACTGGAATATCTTGAAAATAGACCCTTTTTGTGCTGAAGCGCTTCATCGTCATCGTCAACCTTTATTTTACCAAGCAAGTTGCAGTGTGTGGAATTTAGCGGCATCTAGCGGAGGGGTTGCAGATTGCAACCAACTGGATACCCCTCTCTTCGCCCACCCCTTCCAAGCGTGCAGGAGAATCTACGGTGGCCGCAATAAACGCGGAAGTCCCTCTCTAGAGCCAGTGTTTGGTTTGTCCATTATGGGCTGCTGTAGAAACAACATGGCGGCCTCCGTGGAGGCGACCCGCTCCACATGTACATATAAACGGCTCATTCTAAGTTAACGAAGACACGATTCTTATTTTCATGGGATTATACACTAATTAATACATACTTATGAATATTATATTCCATTTCTGCCAAGTCCGTTCTGCTAGATGCCACTAAATTCTACACACTGCACCTTTTAAGAACAAATTACTATTTGCAATAACTGCCTGGCAAGAGGCAAAAGACCTCCTGTGGAAAATAGAAAAGACAAGGGAGCAGCAGAAACATGAGGTAACAAACCACATGAACAGGCAAATCGCAGCACAGACTACAGTACTACATAACAGACAACAGGGCAAACGGCAATAAATAATACAGTACAGCATCACAGATGGCCTATGCCAGCACACATGACAGTAGCAACAAGACACATGACTGCACATAGCAAAGACGAGGTAGCCAGCGGGTTTGAGAACTAGGCTATGACTAGGAGTGGACAGAGCAGCGGACAAAGGGAAGAAAAGCAGAGGGGGGCGACAGGGCAGAGTGCTTGTAATGGTGTCCCTGAAAATGGGAATGGAGATAAAACTCTTATTTCCAGGGTTTTTTGCAGCTTGTTCCAGTCATCGGCTGCAGCGTACTGAAAAGTCATTGAGAAAAAAGCACAATCATTGAAAACCTGTGATATTCCCCCAAGTTTTGTTATCCAAATCGAAACATAACTTTTTCCAGAATCGCATCGGAAATGTAAATTTAATCCAGCATTGTTGGAAATAGACACTTACAATTGTAGATGACAAAGACTACGGTTATATTTTAATGTTCACATTTTAAATTGGTTATATTTGTTTTGTGTGAACAAAAACTAGTGCTTAAGAAGTACTTGAAAGTTCATGAATTTCATTCTAATGCCAGAATGAACCCCGTGTTTTAGTCCATCCATGCTTACATGTGTGGGCTAAGTTAGAGTCCCAACCACCAAAGTGGGTGAGAGTTTGAGTCCTGCCATATTTGACTGCGAGTCTGTTCTAAATTGCTTTCTGTGATTTTATTACATTGGTTTTTTTTAACGTTTTTTTACTTCTATGCTTGTATGTATAAATAAACTTGCCTTGCTGATACTGTTATGCCATTGACAGACATCCTACCGAAAAAGATCTTTGCACGAGATTACCTCAAGTCCTTGGAGCAGATGCAAGAAGAGAAAGATGCTGACTACTGAGAGGACATTACCAGCGTACAACTTGTTTGCGTCTTGCCTTTAACTGGGTAGTTATGAAGTGTATCGGTGCTGTGGTCAAACCAGAACAAAGTGGCGGAAGAAACCCACTTATCTCTTTAGGCTTTTGAATACACTGGAGTAGTTGACTTATAAATCACACTAAAAAGAGAGTGGAAAGTGTAGTGTGAATTTGAAATTGAGGCATTAGGTTCTCTTAAAGAGATCTACTTGAGCCTGGAATGCACAGGCTTAGAGGAACATTACGGGCAAGTTTTTGTAGCATTGTTTTGTGACCCAAACCTCAAGAAGCTGGAAACCACTGTGTATCACTTGAAAAGACGAAGGTTTAGACATAATCTTAGCCTCGTTTTAAAAGTGTATTTGTAATATGAAAACCTAATTTTTTTTTTTAGATATTTTGAGGTTTCCCAATATCAGAAAGATTGGAGATTGGCTGCACTTAGTGTACTTAACTTTGACTCTTTTGAATCTTGACATCTATGCAGTTTTAAGTAGGAGGAATGAACATTCTTCTTCATAACTTGAAAACCTGTGTTTCTTGATTATTAATGGTCCAACAACATGGAGATCCATTCCACACTGCTCAAGCGCTGAAGCATTGGGTGATTATCAGGTGTTGCAATACTTCTATTTTTATTAATCTGATGTTTTTAATTCCAAGTTTTTTGGTGATGAATCAAATATGTTTGATTAATCAAATACATTGATTAAGTAGCTGGACTTTTCAGTTGATGTTACTTATTTAAGTTTTTTTTTTTTTGTTAGGTGGATGATTAGCATCATCACATCTGATGCATACTGTATTCCATTTCACCTACAACGTACGATCCTTCAGCTGAACATGTATTGTCTTTACAACTGAAATCAACCTCAGAGATGTGAACATTTGAGTTTAACTTATATAACTGCCCACCATATAACATAATGCCTCATATGTTTTACAAAGTGTAGTTTGAATTAAATAAATAAATAGAAAATTACATCTGTTTTTTATTATTATATTTTTAAGCACCTCATTCCGTGGCGATTTGTCACAAAGTATACATTCTGTAAAGCAGCCGTGCTCATTCTATTCAAAGACTCAAGTGTCTTGCAGCTTTATTAGGGACGGTTAATGTGACCGTGAACTCATAAATTTCTTTATGGGACATGGCTGTAAACTGGAAATATAATGCATACACTTATCAGACTCTGATCCTGTGTGTTTTCCTTGGCTTTACAATTCATAAGATAAACATTGGTTATTTATATAAAATATAAGATCTTCCCTTTCCCACCTTGCTATAGAGTAACAATCCTGAGCATCCACACACCGAGTACATTCGAAATAAACATGAATACCACAACATCAAAAAAATGGCTAAAGGAGATGGGGAAATAGTCAGTGTGTCATCATTTTGTTGAGCCGATGCTGCATGTCGAGTAGAGACTTCTCCAGGATGTTGGATTGATTTTCCAGAAGGATCGCCAAGTGCTCTCTGCCATCGATGTCGCCCTTTGTGCTAGCAATCTGCTCCTTCATGCTGAAAGGGCAAATTATATATTCATTGGAGACTTCCACAAATGCATGGCTGTGGGCTAAGAACTACTATGGACTCAAAGCCAGATAGTGCAAAGAACTCTGCTTTCAAAAGGGTTTTAATGGTCTGAAACCATTTTAGCCGTAAAGTCCAGATGTACAGTAGGTAGAGAAAAACACGACACAAAAATAATTATGTCTCGGCTAAATCCTGTGTTTTGACGCTTTACTTTCGAAGACCTTGCCTATTAACTGACGCTGAGCCACTCATTCTCATTTCCAGATTCACAAAAAAAAACCTGGGATAATTGGAAACTTACTTGGAGGCAGGCCAGCGGTGCATGATTATACAAGTAGCTGTTGCAAGATGACATCATCAGAAAGCGATTTAGTAATGTTGGGGTGTTAATGACAGTACAGATGTTTTCCTTTTCTATTAAATGTTCCACTAAGCAGAGCCAAAAAGATGACTCAGTCTGCTTATGAGGCATATACCCGTGATCCGTTAATCTGTAAAAAGCCTTCATTGTTGTACAGAGTAAAACCTATTATATTTGACTTAAAGGGTTTTGCTTGTTCCCCACACTCTTTTTGGTTATGTTCACATGGCTCTTTGATGGTGACAACTTTTGTTCTCTCACCTGGAGAAGACCCGCTCCTCCGTCCTGACCGTCCCGTCCTTCCTGGTCTCCTCCAGTGAGAGGAACACCTCTTGCATGGTCCCCAGTGTTTCTGACATGTTCTGGTGATCAGCCTGGATGCCCTGAACCTCTTCTCTGACCTGCTGACCGTACGACGCCCCTCCGTCTTCCACCCCGCTGGAGGTGGACACCGCCCGCAGTGCGGCCCGGTTCTGGAGAACCATCAGGCGAGACCGTGCAAACTCCTCCGGGGCGACGATGTTGTCCCAGCAGATGGCGGAGGACGGCGGCAGCCAGAAGCGCTGGGTGCAGTTAGCCGGCTTCCCGGGGATCTCCGTGATGAAGGGGCTGTCGGCGGGAAAGCTGTGCAACAGATCCTGGAGGAGCGGGGAACCAGAGCCCCACTCCCAGTCCTCTAGGTCGGGCTTCCAGGAGTCTGAATCTGGTTCACTACCAGACTGAAGGACTGCTGCTCTGGCCCTGTCCCCTGGAGGCAACGCCCCCAGCAGGAGGCAGAGCCAGGGCCACCACAACCCCCCATG
>OMKR01050791.1:0-10507 GCA_900302355.1 Cyttopsis rosea
GGGGGTTGCTGTTAATGTTTGACACTTACAGTCAATAATCTTAAAATAGGCACCTGTTTTTCACAGACTAGAGATTTCTGCACTGAATTAAGCAGCAAAATTGACAGAAAAGTTTGAAAGTCGAGATGTAAATTCCCCGACAAAAGCACATCTCCTTAAATGAAAACGTTAGTTTGCATTTCCTTGGTTTTTGCTGTGAGACATTCTGAAAGCATAATGAATTTTTTTTTGTTCTTCTAATAATCTCTCTTAAACAGATGGCATTCATGTTGCATTGGAATTGTTTAGCTTTGGGTAAAAGAGCTTAAATATTTAAACAGTAAGTATACATATACGTGTGTGTGTGTGTGTGTGTGTGTGCGTGCGTGCATGTGCGCATGCGTGTGCGCGTGCATGCGTGTGGAAGGCATGGGGATTAGCTTCCGGCCTTGGAGGCGACCAAAAACTTTCTAAAAATGAAACTTCGGTCGTTGTAATAACAACCGAAGCCAATTATCTGTCGCAGTTTAGGGTGCAAAGTTAAGTTAAATATACCCAAAATACCCAACAAAGTGAAGCTACAATGAAGCTGCAAATACCTATTGACTATTTTCCAATCCAATTAAATACAGCTCAATACATAGTGATAACTTTATTCTTAGTTCTAGATTTCAGAACTAATGTTTAAAGGAAGGTTTTTATCTAAAGCATTGGCATCAATTCTAAGCCTAGGTAATCCCTGAAGGAACCCTTAGCACAGGCAGCGTGAGTACCAAGAGCTACCCATTGAATAATTATGGATCCAAGACATCTCTATTGCTCTTGGCGAAGGAAAATTGTGTCTAAAGTGCTCTTAAAGGATGAAGACCACCTCCCAAAAAACAAACTTCCTGCTTCGCCCCTCAATTTTCCGCCAAATGGGGACGCGGTAGGTAACAGAACGCCACATATTCTGCAACCGCTGGGCAAACGGGCCCGATTCCACAAAAGCACAAATGCGGCGACCGCTCAAATGAAAGTTTGGAGGTGGAGGATTTTTTCAGAGCGGCTAAATAGACTTGTCGTCAAGGCTGTAGTTGCTCAGTCGCAAAGAGGCAGAATGAGGTCTGACGAAACGGTTTTATTTCACGGTGAGCGGGCATGCCGGATTGGATAATAATATGTCATTTTCTTTTGACAAGCACCGTTTCAACAAGGGCAACTTTTACATTTTTGTGTGAAAATCATTCACAAAATCAGTCATTCATTCATTCATTCCACCATGTTGCTGTGACGTCAGGGCTGTTATTTTGGTAAACTTGGGCGCAGGCAATCAGCTCTGTAAATCAAACTTAATGGCAACATTTTTTTTTATAGATATGAAAGTTATTATAGGATTTACAATATAGCTTCTGTTGTCTAAAATTTTGATGACTAAGAATTTAAACTTACCTGAATCTCCCACCGGGATTAATAAAATGTTATCTGTATCATTGCTATCTTCAGTTTGCTGGTTATGGTTATGGGTACAGGACACAGTATGGTAACATTGTAGCTGCTTGCTAGCATAGAAGATTTGATCATGACTGCCAGATTGGGGGCAATTGTAACACCGGTTCCGCAATTATAGTATAATAATTACCATTTCATTTTGCATCACCTTCTCCTGATTTCCACAATCTGAACCGGTTCCTAGGTGTGATGGGACGGTTCTTTATTTCGTTGCGTTGCCTTGGTGGAAAAGCGTCTTTTGTTGGCAAGAAAGGAACTTGGTTGTCATCCAGATCCAAGCTGCTTGATGAGACTGGCATTGAAAATCTGGATCTATCTACTGATGACAGCACTGTCCCAGACAAAGCAGCCGTCTACTACCTAAATCCAGGAGAAATATTTTCAAAAGATCTGACACTTACCTGGAAAAGACCCGAACCTATCCCATACGCAATTATCAGGTCAATGCTGCAGCTTTGGCGTTGATCGACTACACGACTTTGTGTGTCACCGAAGTTCACTAAAGTTGAAGTCTACACAAACTTTTAACTTTTACATCGATGATTTCAAAATGCTGGTGTGATCGGGCTCTTAGATTTGGATCAATAGACTAATTAGTAAGTAATTAGATATCTTGTCGGTCCCTATAAAATAATATTTGGTTAAGTATCACTTATGTGAAATCATGCCTTTGTAATTCTTGGGTTAACCCTAACCCTAACCCTAACTCTGACCCTAACCCTAACCCTAACCCTACCCCTAACTCTGACCCTAACCCTAACCCTCACCCTAAACCTAACCCTAACCCTAACCCTCACCCTCACCCTAACCCTAACCCTAACCCTAACCCTAACTCTGACCCTAACCCTCACCCTAACCCTAACCCTAACCCTCTTTTGCAATTTCTGTTCCTCTGGCTAAACTCAACTGACCATAGTCGGTAGTTGCATTTATGTTATATAATGTTGGGATATATAGTATATTAGGGTAGTTTTTGATGCCAATCCTTTCTTTTTCGATAAATATTTTGCAACGGCAATATATGATGCGTGGCTTGAGGAACTAGTTCTGTCAGACAACTTGACGGCGCCACAAGCTTCCACGCCCTTGTGGGCCGGCTAATTTAAGATGCCAATCCAGGCCCGGTGGCAGGATGAAGTGACTGAGGGGGCAGTTAGAAATGGCGAGAGGGCAAATATCTTTATATAGTAAAACGATAGGTTATCATCTTGCTATGCCTACACCGAATTTCTGCATTTTTTTCATCCTGCAGGTGGCAGAATAGTGGTGTTTTAACTAGATGCGAACAATACCCTACCTTAGCATTTCCATTTGTTTGTGTGTCATGGCCATAATATGAAAAATGAATATTTGGGGCAGATTACCAGGTCTCCACCTAAAATTGGTCTGGTAGTAAGTTTAATGAAATTCATTGATTTAACCATGCAATAGCCTCTGAAAGGCTAAATAACAACAACACCAGACTACTGTTTTAAAATTTTACTTCACAGCAGTGGTGAAGCCAGAGTGTCCTCTCACAATTTAGGGAATAGGAGCACTCGGAACGTTGGTCTACAAGATGCAAAATAATAGAATTTATAAACTATTCTAACCACTGAGAGATGACTGCTAAAATCAACAAAATTATAGTCAACAAGGTCAGGGTCATTAAATAAAAAATACAGATTGTTTTGTCTGTCTTTCTGCTCATGCCATGCATCTCTCTCTCTCTCTCTCTCTCATTGACCGAAACGTCACTTCCTATACTAGTGCAGTGCCGAGATAATCTCAATATTAAAATCAATATTTTTGTTGTTTTTGCTATTTTTCTATATGGTACATAAAACTAGGGGGGCTAGGCTTTGCTGCCTGCTTGCTTGCTGCGTTGCTGCGCTCCCTCCACCTCCCCTGCATCCACCTGTTGGGTTCTACTCTTCTATCCAATGGGGGGATTCAAGCTCATCACTCCTATATTTCCAGCTCATTAAGTATGGTTATGTTTTCTGTACACCTCGCCGGGAGTGATGAGCCTATATAGCCCAGACGCCAACCTCAAACAACGCATAATAAATAAAAATAAGCATAATTAGAATAATAATAAGTAAATCTAGTCAGAAAAACTTATTTCCAATGTCAGTTTTTTTCAATGCTAAATTCTAAAGTGATTTTCTGGCCCCATATGAGTCGTGAGATCTCGCAGGATCCCCATGCGGACGCAATAGATATTTTGTCCCATATATTTTGTCCCAATATTTTGTCCCAGTTACGCGGCGCCTACCCCGCACCTAGCGAAGGGTGAGTTCATGAACCATAACGTAAATCGTTCCCAGATCAAATACTCCACAGGCAAACAATCTGTGTTTTTCTCTTTCACATTCCCGCCCCCGTTCTGCTCATTCCATCGCCCGCTCCTCCCAATTCTTTTTTCTCGCACACACCAGCATGAATTGGATACCCATGTATTATGGATGGGGAAATATACTGTAAACAGAAAGCACACGCATTCATTTGACACACCTGTGAGCTCACAAGGCAGAAGAGATTAGAATCGTCAAATAAAGCAGGAAGGGGGTGGGGTGGTTGGCGGGGGGCCGACACAATATGGTTCATTTTTCCTGCCGCGTCCCTCTGCCTGTTGTCTTGTAACCAATTACATGAAGCGACCACTCACACTCTTGCTGGGAGTCTATTAAAAAGGGGGTCCTTATCTAATAGAGGGCTTATGAATGTGTTGTTGTGATAATTACTCCTCTCATTAAGGGAGACCTTCATCAAGCACAGGCGAGCTCCAGGGGACCTCCCCTCGCATCACAAATTAAAATAGCCATGCGCCTCCATGTTGTCATGCAATGCAGGCTTTTGCTTATGCGAAGGATTACTCCCAAAGGTAAAATTGGGGCAAAGGACTAACTTTTAGATTAAACGGACGGTAACTTTATTGCTTAGGTGGTCATTTGGATATCAAAAATCCAAAGAATAGTTACCCCTTGTGGTCATACAATATTTGCGGCTTGATATTTTAAACACGCGCTATCTCCAGACAAAGCCTTCATTTGTATTATAATACACGCACGTATGATGCGAGTTGAAATCTACATTTGGTTTTACAAAAACATGATCTACTTTCAGATTTGTCTTCACATTCCTCCAAATGCCTATTGAATACTAATGCTGAGTAAAAAGGTTTCTTGGTCTTTCATGATGAGACAATGAGCCAAGAATGAACTTAGCAAAGGCTCAAAGGGTTAGGGTTAGACAGAATCCCTCACTCCATGACTGGTAAATGCACACGTGTAATGCCTCAGGTAAGTTATTATTGTATGTATGTATGAGATTATAGAGCTAAAAAGAGTTTAACATCTCCAGCAACCTCGTTTTCAGTTGGGCTGCATTCAAGTTTCACCTTGTATGCATTCAACAGAACAAGGCTTTTAAAGTAATTAATAGGGTTGTTAAAAGAATATTGTTAAAAGAATAGGAATTACCCCAAAATCTCGTTGCAAGTGCATCGGAACTATTTTTGACACCACTCAGGGTTGATAACATCAGAGGACGCTGACTGACGATATGATATCCAGGAAATTCCAAGGCATGGGAAGAAAATTACAGACATCAACACAGCAATATCACGGCCAAAGGGAAAATGGTAAGTCTGTAATGCAGTTAAAAATAAAGCTATGAATATATTCAGTGTGTTACACAATTTCCATGATGGCCCAAGTGAATCTAAACCTTATCTGCAATGCATTATTGAAGCATTGAATGGTGGATGTGACTACCTTTCCGCAAAATGGCATGAATGCCATAAATCAGCAATGCTTGAGATATTATGCTTGAGTTATCAAAAAGTCCTCTCCAGCAATATATTTTATTCTACTCCATCTCAATAAACACATTATCTAATTTTGTGAGTAATACAATAACGCTGTAACAACTCTCAGGTTCTCCAAACTCCAAAGAGGTCAAAATTATCCTATATTTTCTTTATAAAGTTGTTTTTCCCTTTTCATTACCACAGCCAGCGACACAGCAGATTTGATCGATAGAACAGAACCACTTAACGTTTAGTGTCAAAGTCAATACACTATAGTGGCACTCACTGTTTTGGTCTATGTGAGGGGGGCTCTTTGATCGTCTGGATGGGGCCACGCCTCCTTTTCATCCGTTTAAAAACTTTATGAATTTTAAAGTGATGGATTGCATCGGTGGAAAAAGTACTCGAAAGCCACACTTGAGAAAAAGTACAGATATCTTACAAAACAACTACTCTGGGTACTACTTGAGTAAAAGCCTTAAAGTAGTTGATATTAACACGCTGCTCTAGTTGTTGCTCTCCGGGCCATGCCTGTGCTTGTTCAGTATCAATGCTGTTCAATACCAAAAGTGTATTAAAAAGTAGATCAACTCTGAATACTAACTCCCAAACTCCCAAAAATACTACAGTAAGTACAGTAACAACGTATTTTTACTTTGTCTTCACCACTCGATGGATTGTAAAGTCTGAGTAGACATGGTGAAGTCGGATTTTTGTTCAAGCAGACTATTTTGCAGTCTCACAGAGAATAACCACATCCTGCGGGGAGGGAGCGTTGACATAGGAAACAAGGGACTGGTTGTTCTATGGGCTTACAAACATGCCACGTGGAAATCTCTTGGTTTACCATCAGTTTTCCCTCGCACAGAGGCAAGGCAATACCCAAAACTTGTACAATTCATCAAGTTTGGTCTTCAAAGCCACTACAATGTCCTTGTTAAAAATATATATATATTGTCGGACAGGGACAAACCTGCGTAGTCGCGGCCATTTACAAGTTGCACTTTCCTGGAAGTTCAACTGTAATTTCGATTGCCAACTCGACAGACCAATCAGAGTGCAGGGGCGGGGTTATTAGCTCCCTCCCGATTGACAAAATCATCAAAGACATCGTTTCAGGCGTTTACCCTCCACAAATGGGAAGGCCTGGTAATGAGGTTATTTGTAAAGAGAAATGTGCAAAGCATGGCGACTGAAGTTTTGCATTGGTTGGCTGCAAAAACATCACTGAATCTTGCCGGCTGCCTCACTCCTCCACCGCGACGTGGTCTCTAGGTCGTTCATCCGAGTCACTCATCCCTGGTGCGCCCCCATCGCTTCAGACTACACCCTGGAACCTACTTGCTCTGACCTGTGTACCCCATGAGGATCTCTTTTCCCATTACTGTCTTACTTTCCTATAATAATATAAAAAAGAAGTGCTCCTTATTTCTAAAGAATGTTTAGCTGGCTGTGACATATAATGGTTTGAAACTGTGACAAAATTATTATTATTGGAAGTCGCTTATTGATATTGATAAAAAATAGGATTATTATCAATATCCTTTGCCTTCATAAAATAAATTGTATGTTAGATGATGTTACCTACTCACAATAGTGTGGACCACCATCATCCACTATTGCCATTCCTGCTAAGCTTCTCCGGTAGAGAACCAAACTACATATCAAACTCGATGTCTGTCCTCTGTCGTGTGGTTGCGTCAATGAATTTAGAATTTTGACTTGTTCCTCCGTGCTGTATAGCTGAGGGCCAACGACACGATGTTATAATATCCTCCACCTGTGTAATGTTACATCTCTCTTTCTCTAACATTGAGCTTAATTAGGGCTTTCAGGCTTTCTTTCCCCGGTGGTGCAGGAACCTAGAATGACCACACCGCTGGTGCAGTGGATGAATGATACTCAAAGGTCAGTTTTGAAGCCAGGAACTTAATAACAGAGTCAGGAAGCAGCTGTACCCCTGCCAAACGTCTCCAGAGTAATGCACCTTCTAGCTGCCGGTGCTGGCAGTCTCACATTCATTCATCATTTTTCATTTTCTTCAGATCTGGGATTGGATAGCGTTTTAAGAACAGCAAGCCAAGGGGAAAGCTGGTGGCTCTTAAAGGGTTTGTTATTTGTTGCCATGGAATAGACAGTATACTGTACCTCATCCGAGTGAGCATAGAACTTTAGCTTTTAAACATTTTCAAACCCTTCAGTATCCTTTATCTGAGTCTTGGGAAAACAAATCAGACAAGGGGTCCATGGTAATGTTATTGCAGTTTTCTACTTTCTACCTTGACATGGCGCCGATCAATCCAAGAGCAGGGCAACACCTTTACTGTTGGTTCCCGTTATTCATTCCTTCAATTTTAGTATCGAAAAATAACGGTATAATACCGAATAACGGTCGTCTTTCTGAACTCACACAGACCGTTGGAAAAACCTGTTGGAAAAACCTTAATCTGCGTTACCAATACTGTATGTCATAAGCATTATGTGAACAAAATAATGTTTCAGATCGATGCAACTATTTGAGCAGAAAACCTATGTTGCAGATGACGCAGTGGCCAGCGAAGAGCGAATTGGAGAAGCAAAAATATTCTCTCACAAAAACTTTAAACATATTTTACTAGTGGCTTTTTTCTTGTGCAATATCAGCCGATCAACAATATTATGGACAAAGCACCACGCTGACCTTGTTCAGATGATCGACAGAAAAGTTCATGTGGGATGTAGAGTAATGCAACAGCAATCTGCATAACATCATAGAATTGCATGCCAATGATTTGGGTGAGTAGAGCCCAGCCATTACTGTACATTAGGCAGTAAAACACCTGTTAGCTCACATTACTACAAACACATACAAATACAAGAGCCCAATTTAAGTTACAATCAAACTATCGAAAAATAAGTGGTATCATTTTACAGAGCAGTGCTTTATGGGGAATTACCGTACCAGACATTTTGGAAGCATTTCCCTGTACGTGACGAATTACCCCGAGGTGCGGTTATATAAACACAGCAGCAGCGTCACGTTTTATCATAATTACTATTATTACAGTAATGTATTATTTCAGATTTTAAGATTTTGAGGGAAAAAAAAAAAAATCCAAGTAGCGCTGTGACACACTCCCCGTGGGATACGTGACACCTCAGAACTGGGGGAGAAAAGAAGGGTCCATCAAAAAAATGATGAAACATGACAAGCGGCTCCTTTTCTTGCGTTAAACCGGTACCTCGTGGCCACCTAATATCAAGATCAGAGTCCAATATGCTACACCGACTGGCTGAGGCGCTCAACCCATTTCTAAGTACCAACCGCTGTGCCGCCTGTCAGCTGCATGACAAATAACACTCTGGAGTCCTCAAATGCAGCAACTTTCCAAAGTTGCATAGAGATGAATCCAAGTTCTCATTTATGCATAATTCATTATCATTATTCTCTGTATTCTGTCACTCGGCAATATATTTGAGTTCAAGGGCAAAGATGAAATGATAGTACAAAGGGTTTGGATAACTCACAGTGGTAAAATGGCATTATATCTCATGCTTAAAGTTTAATCAACACTGTCACTGAGCCCACACAAGACTCAGTCAGACTACCCAATTTCAATGACTTACTGTGCTCTTTTATATGTGCGTGAGTGAATGAGTGTGTGTGTGTGTGTGTGTGTGAGTGAGTGAGTGTGTGTGTGCGTGTGCGTGTGTGTTATTGTGCAAGCCCAAGTTGTGACCATCCTGGAAACTAACATGTCCTAGAAACTTTCGCTTCACCGAGTGTATTTTTGGTACAGAGATAGAGCTGAAGAATTACCAATTAATGCAATATGTTCCACATACATATTTCATAATTGCTTTACCAATTAATTTCATAAATTCCTCTCTCTCTCTCTCTCTCTCTCTCTCTCTCTCTCTCTCTCTCTCTCTCTCTCCCCAAAGTGGCTGTACCAAACCTGGTCTCATTCATATATGCAGTTTGTTCTGCCGCGGAAATCGTATTACTGTTATTACTGCAGCACATTTCTTTTCTATATTTTTTTTATCTCAATTGACCACAGTTTGACCGCCTGACGTGCCTTGCCTGGGTCCAGACCTTTGACCCCGCCCACTCCACCAAGTGCAAGTGAAACGAGTTGATTCTCTCTGATACCAGGCTGTACGACTTTTCTGCACATGTATCCCAGTCAAATGTTACTGGCCTCCGACAAATAATTCAAAATTCCACACCATGGAATACCGGCATTTGGTTGGGTTCTTGCTCCTGTAGATAATTCCTAATTAATATGCATGAGTAAAGCAACGTACACTTTATTTATGGCATAGCGATAACCCCTCTGCTAATAACTCAGTGTTATAAAAATGGTTTACGCGCAGTTGACTAATTATTTTCTTTGTCTTTGATGCGGAAATAAAGCACTGGGATGTATCCTTGACATTATTTGCGATCATTACCATGCAGGTTTATTACTATTTTAGCATGCGCCGCTGCTCGCGGAGCTTATCTGGCCGCCGCCGATCTCTCCGTTGTAGATTTCGAGATGTCAAAATGGAAAGTTATTACGTTTGACAAGAAAATATCACTATCATTTTCCTTTCAAAGCCATTTTCTTTAACTCAAAACAAA
This sequence comes from Cyttopsis rosea, assembly GCA_900302355.1. NCBI lineage: Eukaryota > Metazoa > Chordata > Actinopteri > Zeiformes > Parazenidae > Cyttopsis > Cyttopsis rosea. The sequence goes on from OMKR01050791.1 coordinate 9,873, forward strand.
CAAGTCGAGGCATTACCATATACAAGGCATCATGGGAAGGGGGGAGATTATGTCCTCTTGACAAGCCCTATTTAGCTGTGTGCACTGGAACACATTACACTCTTTATTTACCGTCTCTAAGGACATTAAGAACACTTTGCGGCCCAGAGTGCCAGCCGGATCTATGCCTCGCTGATGTGTGTTTAAGATTCCGGGCTGCGAGTGGGTCCAATCTTCATTGCGGATGACAAGATTGCCAATTTGAGGGTACATGTGTAAACAGCGTATCTTCATCTGCAGAGGTGTGTGCGGTCTGCGATTCCGCATTGTATTCCCTCTCCCTCAGATCGCTAATGAGGGACTGCTCCTATTTGTGATATTAATTGTGCGTGACATTCTCCCACATTTCTCACATGGGGCTGGCTTTGGAAAAGGGGGTCGACATGCAGCGCATTACTTCTGTTTAATGTCATGCAAAGTCCATCTCTCTGAGTAGGGGCCAATAATCTACTGCTACATGAAGTGCTTCTGGCAGCGGCCCGCGCTCGCGGTAGCGGAGAGTGCCGGGGTATCAATCAGCAAGTCGGGAACGTAATGAGAGTGAAATCATTCCCTGTGGTCTGGGGCGAGCCTAACTCTTTCCATCTGCGACACTG
>OMKR01050793.1:0-10525 GCA_900302355.1 Cyttopsis rosea
CAGCTTTTATATAATGTATATGATAATATATTATATATGAATAATATTTTGAAAGTTACTCTCACTATACACCATCATATATCAACATATATCTATAAAGCCTACATGCTAATTAAATACCATAAAAAGTCCTATAAAAAAAGTCTTTATTTTTCTTGATGAGAAAAAATCTCATTTTACAAAGGGCATAGTTTATTTAATTGTAAAACGGTTTATTTGGAGCGCTCAAAAGTGAAGAATAATTTATTTTTCTCTTTATGATATATCACTTTTGACTTTGAAGAATGGAGCTCGGCATTGTGATTCATCATGTTCATCCTGCGCTGGGAACAATGAAAGTGAATGTAAGATTTACGTCCCAGCGATCCTTCTTTACCTGACGCTAACAGACCAATTACAGAGAGCGCTGAGGAAACACAGCTCAATCCCACATCGTCCATAGAAAATTCAGAAATTCAGTCAATTCTAGCTCTCTCTACTAAAATAAGACATGGAGTGGACATAAATAACACTTCAGTTCTTCTTTTTCGAATATCATAGTCTCTATTCTGTTTACAGTAATGTTAGTTTAATCAAATATATTTTGCTGAACATGGCACAGGCATGCATATGACATACAATCGGCATTGCCCATAGACCTCATCAGAGAGCATTATGGATAAATTCTCACGTATAGTCATTTTGAAATAGAGGTGACACCACATTTTGCTGAACGTATGCAAGCTAATATAAAGGATAATGTGCAGCCAGCTGGTCATTATCGGCAAACTAACCCCCGTCAGAGGGTCCAGATCACCCTGTCGGGGGTTATTTTGAGAGTTGACCAATCAGAACGGAATCGCGGAAGCGTCGGATTCTAATTTGAATGGAACCAGTGGGAAGTACTGGAAGTATTGACCATTAAAACCTTTCTCAATGAGAAGAAAACACACGTTCAGGGGCTAAATAATACCTTTCATTCAAAGTTTGAACCTGCCAATTAGTTCAACTCTGTCTTGAAAGGATTGTCAAGAACATTTGATCTCTCTATCCTACTGTCATAGAGAAAGGATAGAGTGATATGAGGACAGATACTCAGGTGCCTCTTTAATTTGATAGTTAAGTATTGGATTTATTACAGGTGATGGTTCCAGAACACACCCCTGCTTTCTCGACAACAGGCAGCTTTTAATTCATTTATAAAGCTTTACTTTTATGTTTCTTCACTATGGGCTGTCATTGTCATTCTTCCTACTACTGCCTTACCACCGTGCTCAGTTTAGCTTTTATTATGAATCGAAAGAAGAAAATACCATGTTTCAGTCGCCATGGAGACCAGTGTCATTTTAAATAAAGAAATAATAGAACATAGTTATTTTGTGATCTATTCCAACATCACAGAAAGTGCTGTTTGAGATTATTTATCACGAGCCATTTTCCTACCAAACTAAAAGACAATAAATTTGATAAATTAACTTCTCGCGCTGGCATTTGATGGAAAGAACCAAATATTTGAATTTTTATTCCCTCTCGTCTACCTTTTAGGATGCCACATTCATATAGGAAATTTAAAAGAAAGATCCTGATTCTTCTCACACAGAATGGAAATTTGTTCTTTGAAGTAAAATCAAATGTTAAGCATTTCTTTATTTTAAAGCACCTGATTAGAAATCTTGTCACAGCACTGCCTCCTTTTTCCTCAGAAGATTTTCAATGATGTCTTTCATTGACTCCAGAGCAGCGATGTTGGCAGAAATCTAAATTAGCATCAGCCAGGGTACACAGATCTTAACTTCACTTCTGATGTGCGCTGCCATGTCTCATTCTTACTGTAAACCGCATCTTATAATCTGAGAAAAGAAGTGATAAAAAATCTTGTAATAGTTGGAGTACAAAATAATAGAAAGAATCTCTGTCTTGTTATGCGGATTTGAATAAAACAAACAACAACACTGATAGATTAAAACAACTCATGCATGCCTCGGTGAGATTTATAGATATGAATATCCTTATCGGTGACTCCCAGTGAGGTTTTATTGACAACTTTCTATTGTAATACCAATGAGAGTTTCCATTACGTTATGTTATTTTCTTTTTACCCTTTTGCAGTAACTTTTTATTTGGGTTGGCAAATTTAACTTTCTTTTCTCTACTGCTGCTACTGCTCTTTTCTCTAAGGTTTCAATGTCACCCATTGAATTCAGCTCCATTTGACATAGATTTCTTTCCTCCTTCAGGATGGATTGAAATGATTTGTTCCAATTCTGTCCATCTATCGATCCATTTTCTGATGCTGTCTATCCATCAGGGTCGCGATGGCCGGCCACTTTTTCTAGCCACTCCTCGGCGGATCGCTCCTTCCTCGCCAAGCCGGGAGATATAATCCCTCAAAAATGTTCGCTTCTATGACTGCCTCAACCTTTTTTTTCCCCCCTGCTGGCACCTGTCCACCAAATCAGGAGTCCCCATGCCAAACATGCCTGGAAGGCCTTCTTCGCCTCAAGAGCGCCCTGTGCCCACCAAGCCTCAAAGGCCTTCTGCCCCTCTGGTGTCCATCGACAGATTCTCGGGTTGCCGCCATGATAAGCATTAACAGGCTTTTAACCACCAACTCCTAGCAGCCAATTTGGCAAGGGCCATTGAACGGGATCCATCCTGAACACGGCTCATGTCCCCAACCTCCTCCAGGAGGTGAGAGTTGAAGTAATTCCAAGCAGTCATCCAAACATAGTACCCAATACACTGGTACGGTGTACTCTAATGAGAAACCTTGTGTTCAGACATTGGTTTATTTCGAACATAGGTGGCAAGGTGCAATATGACTAGTACAGAAGTCCAATAAAATCCCTGTTTTCCCAGTCACTGCCAAAATGTCTTCCAGTATGACTATAGAGTCAGTAGTTGCAGCCATCTCCAGGACCATGCCCATTGTCTCCATGATGGCCAAATAATCCAAACTGCTGTTGGGTGCCTACACACACCCAATAGCCAGTTTATCCTCCCTTCAAGTGGAAGTTGTATTGAGGTGGAACCCAGCCAATGCCTCTCACCCTGGACAAGACAGAGACCACCCCTTCTCAATGAGTTTGGTTTCAGAGCCAACAATGTGCATGGAGGTGAGTCTAATTATAACTAGTTGGTACCGGTCCTTTACCCCCCAGTGAGGTTACAGTACCTTTCCATGTGCCAAGATCCAAGACAAAATGCGTGGAAGCACTTTGTTTCTTCTCCTTACCCAGCAGGCATTGCACCAGACCAATACAGAATATTTCACCCTTTTAATAAGAACTTTATTTCAGAGAAGTATTCTAGAACTTTATACTCCATAGCAAAATGTTTGCAGATTCAGGGCAATGTAAAACACTCCAATTCGGTTATAATGGCCTGAAGCTGGTGTTTTTGATTTTGAAGCTTGTTTTTTTTTAATTGATTTCTGCGTTTCACTATGGCCAAGCTTTCTTAGAGAGGCTTTTAGTGCTATTACTCAGACCCTTATTACTGCCATCATTATTATTATTTATTTATAGCCTTAGTTTTTTTACTTCTTCAGCTATTGCATTGTACAGTGTCCTGTGAAAGTCCAATTAATTCCTCATTATTATTATTATTATTATTATTATTATTGTTATTGTGTAAGATTTTAAAATGTACACACACACACACACACAGATGTACACATACACTCACACACATCAAGATGCTTCATGTCAGAGTATTCAGTGTATTGTTAGAGCAGATAGGACTGCCTCCCACGGATATACATACCAAATAGATGCCATCTATTTCTTCCTACAGCTTCGCCTGAAGCCAGTTTTCATCATTGTTTCTGTGTTCTTGCAGCCGGTCCCCCGTGGCCCATTCCTTTCCTGGTTCAAGAAGCTGCAGTCGGCTCCACCTCGCAAAAATAAAGTTATTAGTTGTGTCAAGCCGGTATCCTGCTCTGCCAATCAGAAGTAATACAGACCAACACTCCTGGCGGCAGAGTGGCATTTCAGGTATGCAGGTTTGATTCAATCACAAAGACCTTTTCTAGTCTTCCTTCATCTATACATTCCTTTCATTTCCATTTTACTCACCTTGTTTGAACAAGTTATCCAATATACATGGATTCATGTCATTTGCATCCACTCACTGATATTAAAGGCTCCACCTTCACCAGTGTCAAGCCTCCTCCTTCAGTGTCACGATCCATTATCTATCTACATGTGTCTGAAGGGAAGCCTCCTTTTATTGTTTACTCTGCTGCTTGCCTCTCATGAAAATCAAGTTACAAAAATACTATTGGAAAACAAGGGAATATTAACCAATTGAGACTTCTTTGGATTCCTACTACATAACATATAATTTACACTGTGTATATATAAATTATGCCAATGTATGCATATTATTTTTCCCAGGTGCCAGTCTTGACAAACATACCTGACTGGAATATGCTGTTTAGGGCATAAGGCAGTTCACCTTGACTTCAGGTTCAATTATTGTCCTTTGCTTCACCACCAGCTGACTATTTGCATCCAAAAATGTTTATTCATGTTTAATGTAATTAGTACGATAATACGATAATAGTGGCTAGTCATTCATTTGTAAAGAAATGTAACTACAGTGGAGGATTTAATATGACATTGAGACGGTGAATGATTCCTTCTATACAAACAAATTGTTTGCGAGTCGTGCATCACTACTCTGCAAAACGCTGTGTATTCCTCCGCCTCCAACACACTCACTCCGAGATTTCACCATTCAGTTCAAAGAGCTTCTGTTTATTTCTTGATCCATTTTATTTTCTCCCCAGTGAGTGAGAATGTCTGCATCATGAAGCACCAGCGTTTTTCCATATGGTTTTATAAGGTGCTCTGAGTATGGAACCATTTTCTTTCCAAATCGTTTCTTTTTTCTTTTTTTTTCATCACAAAAGCCTGCAAACTCTGTAAACTGAAGTCAGAACGTTTTGTCGCCTGAAGTAAAAAATATTGAGCCGGTAAAACCCACATCATAGTACTGTAAGTGAAACTCGACCGCTTTTAAACTTAAGTTTAAATCAAAATTTTGGGGGAAATAATGTGTGCAGCCAAAGATACAAAGGTTTATTATAACTCCCCCTACGTATTCAATTTAAAGCCAGTGTGTAGATCAATTACGTTATTATCAGCCTTTATAACACGGCTCTGTGGAATACTCCATTCTGATTGGTCAATAGCGGCAATCAACGGTCAATTACTTTTGAATAACGACCGTTGTCACAATAACAGTAAATAGAGTAGTTATATTTAGGAAATATTTTTTGTAGGGTATGAATAGTCTGCTACCTAATTGTGGACTATTGTATAACTAGACATGTTGGTTATAACACGTCTAGGCATACTAGTTGTAAAATCATTTCAAGTCAATATTCCAGCTCAATGTATCCTTTTACTCGCAAATTTCTCCCGCTTAATACGTGGCTACTTACCAAATAAAGGTCGAAATAAATGAATAAAAGTAATAAAAATAAATACATAAAATAGATAGGTTCCATCAATCTCTACCATGAAAAGAGCTATATCACCTCTGAGGCCTAGTCAGAGCATTGAGTCGTCCCATGTTAGGTGCTGCGACATTGGGTTGACTGCAAGAGGAAGATGGGGGCTGGATTCCAGCGTAAATACTTGACCCATCCTGCGACTAAACACAAACAAAAATTGCCCTTTTGGGAATAAATGAATGGTCTGTAAACCCCATAGTTTCACCTCCACCAATCGTACGCCGCTAACCCCCTTTTACCCAGAAGACGCCAAGCAACAAAGGCTTTAAAGAATAAAACTGTCATCTAACCCTCTATCTGTGAAACTCACAAAGTCTATGTACCTTTCGCTGGTAGTTATTAATTATGCTGACGTTCTGTATTATATCTCATTTTTTGTTCGCCAGGCATGGAGGATTACGTGCACGGAATGATATTGAAGTTATTTGCATTCCGGCTCCAGATGCATATGCGCTAAAGACCGAGCTTGGGTTCATTGTGGGAATAGTGTGCTGTGTTCATGGGTGTCACCTTTTTATTGATTATTGTCGTTGGTTTGGTGTGGCGTTTGTTTATTTATTAAAACCACAGGGTTATAAATACCGATCTCAAGGGAACAAGCACACAATGCGTCCTAGTAAATGTATTTCCCTCCTTCAGTTATGACCCCAAATTGAAGTGTAAATATATCGTTGTATTGAAAATACTTCATTTGAGCGTGAAGGGTAAAAGATTGATTATACTATAATTTATATACTATACAGTATGTATGTATATGTACTTTACTATATAGAATACATACATGTACTGATGTACTGTGTATATATACAGTGGTGTGAAAAAGTGTTTGCCCCCTTCCTGATTTCTTATTTTTTTGCATGTTTGTCACACTTAAATGTTTCAGATCATCAAACAAATTTAAATATTAGTCAAAGACAACACAAGTAAACACAAAATGCAGTTTTTAAATGAAGGTTTTTATTATTAAGGGAGAAAAAAAATTCAAACCTACATGGCCCATTCAACTGCATTTTGTGTTTACTTGTGTTGTCTTTGACTAATATTTAAATTTGTTTGATGATCTGAAACATTTAAGTGTGACAAAGATGCAAAAAAATAAGAAATCAGGAAGGGGGCACACACTTTTTCACACCACGCCATATATATAATTTATGTGAAAAACTCCTGAACCTTTACTTACTTTATTATCATTGACCTTGGTTTTTTGTATTACACTTCACTTCTTTCTGAATCCCATATAAAAGCCTCTCCACTGTACTTGACCAAGCTTTTGAGTGGAACTACTTCATCTACAAACGTTTTTTTTTTTAAGTTTAAAGGCAGCCGACAAATTCCGGTTGTATGCACATGAACTCTGCAAATATAACGATTATTTGATCTTGGTCCTGATAGGACTCGGAAGAATATTAAATCTGTCAAACACGCTAGGAGATGTCAGATAGTTCAGTAAAACAGCCACCAAAAACAGGGGGATTATTTATTAAAAATTGAGAGATTGAGATGATCCAAGTCTGAATTGGGCAGATTCATGGCCAACTAAAATCATTAATCACTGAAAAGTCAAACATTTGAAAAATGAATCGTGGACTCAGACAGAGAAAAAAAGTTACAGTTACAAAAGTTTTTTCTTTCTTTTTAAACTAAGTCTCACGTCAACCGCTTCAAAGACAGGTGACGGGAGTAAATGTGTAAGATTAAGAAGTTGTGTAAAGCTGTTGTCTTGGTTTCATTGTTTTAAAATAAACTAATGGGAATTTGGTGTAAATGATCCCTGTAGTGTACACTGTACAACTGTGAATCTTTTATTTTAAAACCAGATGTGACTCTGCTGGTGTTGAACTTATCTCCCTAATTGGAAAAGTAAACCTGGACTTTATAGTTGGATGATATCAGGCTTGATACTGATCCACTGATCCACTGATTTTAAACCCTAATGCTCACGACAAAACCCCTGGAGGTCTAACAGCTCATCTGCAGAAGTGGTTTGAGCCTGTAGGTCAACAGGTCAACAGCACCTTTGCTGAAATGGCACATTATCCAAACAAAATCACTCATCTGACAGAATTATTTTCTGCTAAAATACTGAAATTCTGCATCCGTGGTCTGGTTTACCCCGAAACAAAGTTAGTTTCAGTCAATAACTCAATCCGACTCTTTACTCTTGTTATTTGTATCTGGAATAGAAAATTCCAGGTGACTGTCAAAGTAAAGAAGTGAAGTAAATAATTGAAGTATTGTAAGTTAACAATAGCAATTTCTTCATTGTGGGGGAAAACATATTTGGTAAAACTTGGTGAAAGTGGAAAGATACCCAGCCCTTTCAATGTGGAAATGTAAAAGCAGAAACAGAATTACTTTTTCTCTGGTGATGCGAAAAAAACCAAAATCATGTTATTTGTTGATGATGATGCTGTGTGTTGGTGAAAAGTATGAATTTGAAAAAACCTACCGAAAGATGTTTTTCATTATATTTTTATTTTTACTTGTTGAGTGTATTTCCAACGAGAGTCGTTACACACCGTGCCCTCCTAATAGCTATGGAACACAAAATAAAAAATAAAAATAAGCGAATGCGAAAATGACACTTTAATTCTGTCATACGGTGAGATTCCTTTGACGGATTCCTCTCACAGCTTGCCGACCTTCTTTCTCAGCAGCAATCTCAATTTTTGGAGTAGCTTCTCCTTTAATATTCATAACTGCTGCACCAGTTACTATGTGAAGCGAGGGATGGTTTATAGGGAAATTTTCCTTTTGTTTTTAACGAGGCGCGGCATTCCCGAAGCCTCTCCTGTGTGATTAGACTCACAAAGCCGAACCTGCGCCACTGTCCACATAGAGGTGTGTTCTAATTAACTCCAGGTTAATTGGTAGGAACGGTAGATCTGGTTGTATTTTCTGAAACACATCACTCTCTGTTTGCTTTCCCTCGTCACCATCCAATATGGCCTCCGTCGTTTATGTTGTAAAGGTTTCTAATTACAGTCACTCATTTAAAAACACAACCCCTATCTGCTGATTGTGGCAGATGTCTATTAATAATGGCAAGGTCAATCTCGCTGACGAGTTTGACTCGCTGTTGCTAGGCAACGGACCTGCGCCTGACGATGTCAATGCTAAACTTTGGTAATGGCTCTAAACCATGAAGGACGTATCTTTACTGGTTAAATTGTAGATTGTTGGAGCGTTTTATGTGTTTAGAAACGCACCGAGCCAGGAAAACCACCAAGCTGCTCTGTGTTTGTATACAGTGTATGCACACAGTACGAATAACAAGTATAACCAGTAGATCCATCATACCCAGTACACCCAGTATATCCAGTACAACCAGTATATCCGGTATATCCAGTAGATCGACTATACCCAGTCGAACTAGTATATCCAGTAAATTCAATATATACAGTATGGCGTGTATATCCAGTATATCCAGTATATCCAGTATATCCAGTATATCCAGTATATCCAGTATATCCAGTATATCCAGTATATCCAGTATATCCGGTATGGCATGTATATCCTGTATAACCTGTATGTCCAGAATATCCAGTATATCCAGTATATCCGGTATATCCAGTATATCCAGTATATCCAGTATATCCGGTATGGTGTGTATATCGTGTATAACCTGTATATTCAGAATATCCAGTATATCCAGTATATCCAGTATATCCAGTATATCCAGTATGTCCAGTAAGAATAACAAGTAGATCCATCCATGTACCTTATTGATTAATTTAATATTTCAGCTTTTTAATATAGTAAAAGTATATTGTGCACGTTACCACCTACATGTTTTTATTATAGATATTATCAGAATTAGATCGTATCTCGTATCGAACAGGAAGTGGAGCAGAATAAGGTATGAATTATGCTTAGACTGCTTAGACTTTTATTTCCACATTAAAGGTGTGGTGTGTAGAATTTAGTGGCATCTAGCGTGAGGTTGCAGATTGCAACCAACTGAATCCCCTCAACCTCCGCTTCCAAGCGTGTAGGAGAATATACGCCGGCCGCGAAACTCGTGAAAGTCCCTCTCTAGAGCCAGTGTTTGGTTTGTCCATTCTGGGCTACTGTAGAAACATGGCGGTGCAACATGGCAGCCTCCGTGGAAGGGGCTCCAGCCCCCATGGAGATATAAGCGGCTCATTCTAAGGTAACGAAAACACAACAATTCTTATTTTCATGGGATTATACACTAATGAATACATACTTATGAATATTATATTTCTGCCAAGTCCGTTCCGCTAGATGCCACTAAATTCTACACACTGCACCTTTAATTTAATCTTCAGTAATTGTTTTATGTTTGTGAGTGGAAGATTCTCTCTCTCTCTCTCTCTCTCTCCCCCTCATTCTCTCTCTCTCTCTCTCTCTCTCTCTGTCTCTCTCTCTCTCTCTCTCTGTCTCTCTCTCTCTTTCTGAACATGTGTGGCTCTTTCCGTTCGCGAATCGAGAGTCGAGTGTCAGTAAACACCTGTGTGCCTGGAAGCAGATCCCGAGTCGAGAACAAAACGTACAAACGTACGAACAAACGAATCATCGAACTAAGGAACAAACAAACAAACCTTTTGCCAGAGTGACTCCCGACCCATGAGTCGTTTAAAATAATGCTTCGCTCCCACCCAATCGTTCGCGAGTCTTGCATCACTAGTGATGGGACTACAGATCATATCATATCGTATATGTGATATCGTATCATATCACAGTAAATTAATCCATGTGAAATGTTTCGACATTAACGATCGATCGGCTTCATAGCGTCAGCCGGAATTTCTCTCTATGTCTATCATTGGTAGTGTCCTCAGTTTAGCGTACACATGAACCGTTCCTTTATTTGTGCTACGATATGTCACCTCAGATCAAGAACAGAATGTTACGCCTCTGACAGATCTAATGGGTTTAGTCAGTGGGACGCCGATAACACATTTATTTCAGGAGAAAACTCCCACACGGTGGGATTGTGCGCCAATCCCCGTTTTAGCATCGTGGTAGAACGATGACTTTTGTTGTTCCATCTTCAGGTGC
>OMKR01050793.1:18280-31814 GCA_900302355.1 Cyttopsis rosea
CCCCCCCCCCGTGGTGCAAGGGATGATGAAGAAATTTTAAAAAGAATTCTAAATAAATTCCGATGTTTTACTCTTTATGTTTCCCCATTGAGCTGCTGCAATGCTTGAATTTCTTGCTTGATAGTAAGTAAAGTACTATCTTATCTTATCTTACCTTATGTATCAATCAAATTCCAGTTTGAGTTTCCTGCTCCATTGAAGTATAGGGGAGAATTAAAGAAAACGAGAGTTACTGTAGCTTAGTAACTACAGTTCTAAGGAGGCCCTTCTGGGCTATGCCTGAACTGTGTCCTGAACTCCGACACCCCTAAAAGGAGCAGTTTAGGCCGCCGCACCTCGAGTAGAGTGGTCACGGAGAGCGGTCGCGACATCCCGACCCGCCGACTCATAAGCCATCGCGATACAATCACATAGCCAATGAGAAAGGTGATGTGCAGAGAGCGACCGGCCAAGCGTAGCCGCTAAATAGCACACAAACGGTTGTCATGACGACCGAAATTGAAGCACATCCTGGTGAGGAGGAGGAAAAAAGGCATCAAGGGTAACCAACCTCGGTCTGAATGAGCTTGTCACAACCTTAGGAGTAAAGGCCGGGTTAGGACGCAACACTGCACTGCTGAGATCGCCATTAATGGCTAAGCAGGCAGGTTGCACGGACAGAGCGCACAGATCCCGACACGCTTTGCACAGCTCAGAGCAATAAGCAGCGCCGTCTTAAAAGACAGCAGCTTCAAGGGGATCTGAGACGGTCCCAAGTCCCACTGAGGGGCGACCGTGTGCGTCACAGGCCTGTCACAGACCCATTAAAAAACGGTTCACGAGTGGGTGACTAAACACCGGACCATTAGCGAAACCCTCATGAAGCCACATACACTCTAATGGTGGACAGCGCGCACTGCTCGTCCATGAGGGATTGCTGAAATTCCATATGGAACGACACTGCAGCACAGGGGTCAACATCCTTGTCGACTAACCATTGTTTGAACACGTTCCACTTGGAGGCATAGAGCCAGGAAGTGGACTGTGCGCGAGAGCCCACAGTGGTAGAGATCACAGTCCGTGACAGTCGCTTGCATTGATCAAGCTTGCGGTGTTCAGGAGCCAGGCCCACAGAGGACTGGTAACGAGGTCACTGAGCCTGGCTTGGCCTGTGACAGCGCGTCGTGGCACATGGGGATCTGCCACGGGCCTGCCACGACTCATGCACCCGGGATGATCGGGGGCTACCAGTATCAGCCTCTCCACACGCACTCGTTCCATAGGTCTGGGCAGCAGTGCCGACGGAGGGAACGTGTAAAGGAGAACCCTCGGCCTCGGGTGGTGCACAAACGCATCCACCCCCGGGGGGGGGGTCATCTCTCCCAGCTCGAGCAGCTTCATGATGGTCAGTGCCGTGAGCGGCCCACCCGAGCACGCCCGAGGACGGACATAATGTCCACTCTCCATGGTTCGGACAGCCGGGCCCTAATCTGCACGGTGTCTAACTGTTGTCCCAGATAGACCTGCTGGCTCGGTATGGTAGTGCTCTTCTCCCAGTTTATCATGAACCCCAAGTCTGTGAGGTCGATGCTTCGTGAACCGCCTGCAGCAGCACCTTTACGGTAATCATGTGAAATAGACGAGTCCCTACGTGGTGATTCAGAGTGTATAGATCCAGGATCGGGTGCACACCCTCCACGCTTCGGAACCAGGTAGTAGTTTGAGTAAAACCCTCTGTTCCGAAACTCTGTGCACCGCTGCAGCCTTCTCCGGTGATGTCGTCACGCCCTGGAACGGCGTGATGACAGACGGAATTGTAACGCGTAGCTCCCTCGCAGTGTCCTGTCTATCCACCGGGACAACACACAGAGAAGGCGCCACCTGACATTGTGCGCGCATAAGGGACGGCCCCAACCAGACGGACGGGGACGTAGCCCAAGCCGGGAGCGTGGCAGCCGCGGCCACGTGTGTGAACACGCCCGGGCCCCAGCCTCGCCGGTGGTTCAAGTGCACAATGGGATGCTGGGATGCGAGGCGGACGGAGAAGGGGTTCGTCAGAGTGGGATGTAGATGGCTCCATCATCTACATGAAGAAGAAGAATGATTTATTAATCACACATTTTTACCACACACGATGGTGAACGATGAGATGCTTTTATCCCATCCTGGCTGTCCTTCCTCCAGGGGCAGCCAGGAGCAGTGGGCAGCCCTCACTTTGTCAGCGCCCGGGGACCAATTCCAGGTGGTGGGTCCATGCCGTGGTCAGGGACAGGACAGGAAGTGTTCTGCAGTTTAGTCGGGGTCCCTATGTTGGAGGAGACCCATGCGAACACGGGGAGAACGTGCAAACTCCACACAGAAAGGCCCCTGATTGGGCGATAACCCACCGGAGCACGGTGCCAACAGTGCCCCAGGCGGGAATTGAACCCAGGACCTTCTTGCTGTGAGGCAACAGTGTTAACCACTGAGCCACCGTGCCGCATGATGGTATGGCTCGGCGTGGTCTGCAAAGTACTCGCTGCTCAGCGGCTGGTATGCTGCGGCGAGCTTTGCACAGCAGCGGGTCCACGAGGCCGGCGACGACAGGCTCTGCTCCCAGACAGATTAAACAATTGTTGTGGGAATCGGCCATTACCGCCAGTCCGGCGCAAAGACAGGGGGCTCTTAAAAGAGCCGTTGTTGGCGTTGAAGTAGCCACTCTCAAGACGCCGAGGAAGCGCCGCATTCCTACTTGACTCTGCGACGGTGATCTTGAGTTTTGAAGTCGTCAGGTGAGTGTGTGAATATCAGTTGCTGCTTAATTGGAAGAGGACGGATAGTGGGCTTCCGGGGTTCATATACAGTGATGCTGTTCCATCCTGATTGGCTGAAGCAAGTATATGAATAAAACAGTATTAAACAAACTGGACGGTAAATTTTCTCTAAACGAAGAACAAACAACTGCATAGAAAAATGTTGTTGGTAAGAAAGATGTGTTTGCCATACTTCCCACAGGATTTGGCAAAAAAATTATTTACCAACTGGCATCACTGGTCACCATATTTCCGTCGCTCAGCGCTATGTCCCACGCGCCGTTGCTCTTGGTTGTAGGTCTGTCCAACTGCATCCAGAGACATTTTGGTCTGCGCCCGTCGATAACGCCCCTTGGAAATCGAAAATGAATGGAGAGGTTCCAGACTAATATGCATTTCCGAATTGCTCTGGTGATGCCAGGCTAACAGAAACCACCCACTTACTTCACAATGGAATCTGCATAGAAAACTTAATGGCATCATTGTTACAACATCTGAATAGTGGGAAAAGTAATAATACATTGGCTATTGTGGTTAATGTGTGTGTGTGTGTGTGTGTGTGGTTTGCCAAGTAATGCATAGAAACTTTATTTTAAGTAGTTAGTTACTGAGTGTTTAAGTTGATTGTGTCACAGACTGTGCACATGTATTATTAAGTCAGTTGGCTGCTAATTCCACAGAACACTGGATCTCTCCTGTGTCTTTACGGAGGCAGAAAGGTTTTGTTTTCAGTGTTACTGTAATATTCTATATTTAAGCTTGGAGGGATTTTTGGGGGGTATATGTGCTGTTCCAAATGAGGCCTAACATAAAGCCAATGCCACCTCAATACACCGCCAGACAGAGACACCCAATGCTTTGCTAGTGTAAATTATTTTGCTCTGTCACTGTTATTGGCCCAAAAGTTTTGTGAAACACTAACTCAGGCCCACAGTGCCCAGAACAGATTGCGGCATTTATCTAATTTTGCAGCCGGTGGAAAATAATCACCGACCTGCCAGCATTGATGAATGTCAGAAAGTAATGAAATCACGGCTATTTCCAGAGTAACGCTCGGTTTCCTCCTCGCCGTCACCACCGTGTGTCTATTCACTGTCAAAAAATTGGTCAATTTTGAGCGCACTATCTGCTCTCCCCATCTGCAAACTGGGATGGGAAAGGTAATTGGATTTGATCAACTCAATCAATGACCTTTAATGTTCAAGATTCACAGAACACATGAATCAACATTTTTTGTTTGAAATCCTTGAATGGCCTTAAATGGAAATTTTCCCATTTCAGGTGTTAATGTTCAAGACTGTCTGTATGTACTGTCTACATCCGGTACTGGTTCCAAACTTTACCAAATAGACCAAACAAACTTTTTTCCCTTGAAGGAACCAATGGAAGCTCCCTTGTAGTGATGCTCGTGAATAATTTGTTCATAGCGGACAAATATTTTAAATGACTCAAGAGGAGCAGGGAGTCACTCCGCCTAGAGTCGTCCGTCCGTCCGTCCGTTTGTTTGTTCATTCGTTCATTCGTTCATTCTTCGTTTCGTCCGCAACTCGGTAACTGCTGCCAGGCACTCGACTCGACTGTGCTCGCGACTGTGCAGCTAAGCTTTTATTCCGCAGAACAAGGAGAGGGAAAAAAATGAAAAATTGTTCGACAGCACACACACCCCTTTTCACAATGTGAAAAGGGGTGACGCCATTTGGCATCATTCATATTTAATGTGATTGATTTACACTTTGCATTCCACCAAAATCATAATTTTGTGAGAATTCCATTCACCACTCAGAGCCGAACCGACTCTTATGACTTTCATTATACCGACTGAATCAAATGAATAAAGAGTCTGAAAATTGAGCGAATGCTTTAACAGAGTTACTCGTGAAGAGACAAAATGAACAAAAAAAGCCAAACTTTTCAGCACTATTCTGTTTCCCAATCCGTTCCAGTTCCTCGTATCATCACCAAATGCTCGGCCCTTTGACACACATTGTGATGGGAGCATGGACTCGTGGTTGCTCCTCTCTACCTCGGTATTCTTATCAGTGCGGGACCAGAGCGGCATGCCAAGGCGGCTTAACATATTCACAAGTCCGATTTTTTATTACTATTCTTTTTCTATAAAGCCAGATCGACAAAACCTGATGAGCACAATGGGGCTCAACCTGGACTCGTTTGTCAACTATCTGAAAAGTTTGACTTTTTTTGGAGATTCGGTGGAGTTATTCTCAACTCAAGAGTCGTTTAAAAGGTTTGTTCACCAGTCTTGCATCACTACTACAGTACGTGCGTTCTCACACGGAACGGGTGTCGTCTCAAATGAAGGAGGCTCTGGTACTTCCAGACGCTCCCACGAACCCTCAAAATGGACACCTAACACTTTGATACCGGCTGCAATTCCACCGCCAGCAGGCACACTTTGTACTGCGCTTTTTCTTGTACCGCCGGTTCCCAATTTCGGCGTGTCAAGTTGGATCTCCCCTTATCCTGTGGCTGTCATATTTGTACGCCGCTTCACAGTCATCATCATCACGCACATCTTTGACCTCTCTAAATCGCTGCTTCTTTTCTTCCCTTCCTTCCTGCCCTCCTTAATGTCAGTGCACCATTTCACAGCTTTTCCGCATCCGAATTTCAACCGCATCGGCTCTTTTCCACGACAGAATATTCCCCCACGCTCCTTATACAGGATAAAATATGCAAATGAAAACACCTCAGGTACCCTGGAATATTCATTTATACCCATAATCTTTTTTCTAATCTTCATTAACCCACCCGTTATTTTCTATTTCGACCCGAGACCACAGGTTCAAGCAGCTCACAGGCTCCACTCACTAGCCTGTTGTGAAAATAAAGAGTCATAAAAAGAAAGAAAGAAGAGTCTCTGAATGGTGATCGGTTTCTTAATAGAGTTTATTTGTCTTTTCGATGTGTCGATCTATTATCCGAAAATTAACCTGCCCTTGTGATCCTCCCTGATGAGGACCAAGCCATCGCTGTGTCCCAGGAAACCCCGAAGGTTGATCAATTACTTGGTTCGTAGTAGATCCCTCAGGATTCACATCACTCAATTTAATCAACTTTCCCAGTGTACTTTAATTCTCAGTTACCAATGTGAGCGGGTTATGGCGAAAACCCTCTAAACAATGATTCATGTCTTTTGGCTCCATTAATGTGATTTGTGAATGTCTTTAAATGGACTCTGGCAATGACTGAATCTCATTTAAAGTTGAGCTATTTTGCATTTTACAAGTTTATTTCAGTGTGGTTCTAATTCATAGCACAATGTTACGCATGTTATACCAATATAATATATACTGTATAGGGTGCATGTATATTGCACTTGTCATGTCATACGTCTCAAAACACTTTACAGTGCATACCTCACATTCACGGCGGCAGCAGCCGAGCAAGGCGGACACCTGCTCCACGAGAGCAGTTAGGGGGTTAAGTGTCTTGCTCAAGGACACTTCAGCACGCTACCAGGGGGAACCGGGGATCGAACCGACGACCTTCCGATCACTAGACTACCCGCTCTACCTCCTAAGCTTTTTACATTATTTGTAATTTATTTGATTAAAGCTCTTCCAAAATCGGTTTTCACGGACCACGTCGTACCTAATAAGGTGGGAATCGACACAAACAAAGCAGTGACTGGAGGAGTGTGAATTAGCATGCACCTTAGAGCCCAAAACTAATTTTTCTAATTAATTATCTAGTTGACCTTTTATGAGCCGCCGTAGCATGTCAAATTTAAACATCAAATTCAATTCAAACAGAGAATTGAGGAAAGATTAGGTTTACAGATCTTTTATGAACTCTCAAGAGAGGATAATTAAAAAGCAGGGATCAGGTCCCAGCTGACGTAAAAAATAAAAAAGTCTAATCACCCGTTAAAAAGAATCATTCATTCATTCATTCATCCATTCATTAATAACGAACACCCGGAATTGTAGCTATGAAATAAACATGGGGATAACAAATTGTACTCTCCATTGGCGGTGGTAGTTTATTCAACAAGGGATGCAAATTTTGACTTTATGCGCGATAGAATGAAAAATGATAAATAGGTCATTGTTTGTTGAAAACATGTTGTTTCCCTCCGGCGAGTTATAACGCAGGATGACTGACATGGAGCCAAATCAACACTGTTCATTCTGCTCTTTATAAATTTATAACTAGAGTGGAGAGAACATGCCAAATCTTTTTCAGGATAAAACATGTGTTCGAGTCAGAGGGGTCCGCACAATAATTTACTAAGAGTAACTCCTCTATTTCTGTCAGTAGGAACATGACAGAACTGTGGTGACAGTGGAGTAACATAGAAGTAAAGACCTGGAAACCACCTCATTCAGGACCATACTGTACATAAACAAATGTACACAAACAAATCTCGTATTGTGAGTCTGTTCGGATGTTTGCATTTGCTGATGACCTCATCTCTTATATTGACGAAACAGCTTGCGGGAGTGGGATTCTCCCATTCAGGTCAACACTTTGGAGTTAAATTTTTGGCTTCCGCAGAAGTCACATCCCTTAGTCACTGCTATCCGGAAAATAGCACATCACAGACTTTTCATTTTAAGACAATTGGGGGAAGAAAAAATCCTATATCCAGGGAAGCAGTGTTGGGGAGTAGTGACCAACATGTAATGAAACTAGTAGTTTAAGTGCATAGTGATTCAATTAGTAAAATTATCTTTTTGCCACAATTTTGGGCCATAAAAGAATGGAACCGCCTGTTGGATAAGAACTTTGATGTGTCTCATGTGTCGTAAAACAAGAGATTCTGCTCTGACAAGTAAAAAGATAGGCTCATTGTTTAGACCAGTGTACAAGTTGTTCATACTGTCTAAAAAGGTGCAAGTTGAAGACTGTTTTAGTTGTTAAGATTATACAAGTCAGATGTTACAAAACTGAGGAGTAAGACAACAGGCCCATTATTTTAGACCTGTGCTCAAGTCGGTCAGATTTTTTAACAACAAAAATATAACATTCCTTTCAATTTTGTCCTTGTGAAAAGCCCAGATGGGATTGTTTTGTTGAGGACAGGTTTAGGTCCCAGGGGTATTCCAGGAGTGGAGTGTCAGCTCACCTGTGAAACATATCTGGCTATAGTTTTAATGCTTTGAATCTAAATTTGTAAAACTAAACTTTAATATATTAGGTGTCAATTAGTCATAAGTATTGATTATTGCTATTTATTAACAAATGTTAATAAATAGCATGTTGCATGCTATTTTAGAAGTTACCTGGCTAGTCATCCTGCTTGGTGCAACACCCCCACCTGGACCTCTAGTTTCTGGAAGGCAGGTGTCTGACTGATGGACATTGTATACAAAACAAAAGCTGACATTCCTTGCACTTTCCTATTAATAGTGGGGTATCTTATTTTTTTGGTTTTTGTATGACCTGTGAACAAGTGGGCATTTTTTGCAATAAACTTAATTGAGTGGCATTTTTTGCTGGCATGTGTCTTTTTGTATTATATTTAGGTATCACATGTACATTGTCAATTTGATAATTTTTTTACAAAGTAGTTTGAACTACTTTTTCTAAGTAGCTTTGGTTCACCAAACTAGATTTCTCCCTAGGGTAGCTTTGCTGTCATTCAACTTCTTCCAGTGTGAAGTAATTGGTAGCTTGCAAAGCTATGCTTTCAAAGTAGCTTCCCCAACACTGCAGGGAAGGCATAGTACCAACTTATCGAGCAAGAGGGTGAGAGCATCTTCACCTTCACGATCACCGTGTGGTTCAGCAACACTTCAGCTCAGCTGGATAAAGTGGTACTGTGATCTAAAACAGAAAGGACATTAGAATTCAAACCAGCTCAACACACTTTTGAATCCCTGCCCGTCTCTTAAATGCCTTAGAAGCATGTAGACCAGAACATCTACAGTATGTCTTGTAACAGCACATGTCCATTTTCTAAACATTCTAGACCTTTTGGCAAGTTAAAAGGACCAATCAATAATATTCTACTCGGTTGTTGCACAAATTGACAATGATTTATCAGCGATGGAGTTGATCAATGTCAGTCCACCGTTACCTCGATGGCTGCTGAGATTTCAAGCTCTCAAAATAGGCAATCTGGTCCAGACTCTCAGTTTTGGACAAAATGTCCCTTCACCCCAGACCTTTCAATCTGCTGCAACACAAATATATGCAAATATACACTCACTTAACACTTTATTAGGAACACCTGTACACCTACTTATTCATGCAATTATCTAATCAGCTAATCATGTGGCAGCAGTGCAATGCATAAAATCATGCAGATACACGTCAGCAGCTTCAGTTAATGTTCACATCAACCATCAGAATGTGGAAAAAATGTGATGTCAGTGTTTTCAACCGTGGCATGATTGTTGGTGCCAGACGGGCTGGTTTGAGTATTTCTGTAACTGCTGATCAATTGGGGTTTTCACACAGAACAGTCTCTAGAGTTTACTTACATAATAAAAAATATCCAGTGCATTTCTGTGGACGGAAACGCCTTGTTGATGAGAGAAGACAACGGAGAATGGCCAGACTGGATCGAGTTGACAGAAAGCTGATAACCACTCTGTACAATAGTTCAGGTTCAGGTTACTTTATTTGTACCCGTAGTTAGATTTGGTTTGCAGTAGACAAGGCATCCATCTTGACACATATTTTACAAACAACACAGACAATAGACAAACATGATCAACTACTCAAGGCTCCAATAATCACTAAACAACTAAAATAAAATAAATAAATAAAGGTTGCTCCTGTAGCATGTGTGCAACGTTGCTACGACTTGTTCAAATGCAAATGCGTTCTCTGACAGTCACAGTGCTACAATATCGTTTGTTAAAATATAAGCATACCCCACCACCTTGAGTTTTCCTCGTCACTTCAGCCTTTAGATCCAGACGAAATAGCACAACTCGGAAACTTGGAGATGGAGACAAATTTCATAAAAGAAAACAATCTTTACTTGAATAGGATCATAGGTAGTCAGTCAGCGGAGCAAACAATCCAACAGGGAGGAGACAAGGCGAGGCTGAAAAATGTGACCCGCCACATCCTAAGCCAGTGCATTTCACGAGACTGTTCTGTTGGCTATGCGTGAAAACATAGAAAATTCCTTTCTCAGGCAAAAATGAGATTATAGCAGAATTATCGCTCAAAACTATTTTCAAAACTAAGTTTGATTTCTAAATATTAGATAAATATTAAAATGTCAAGGCTACTCTCTCCACCAGCATTTTCAAGGGAAAAATGTCACTCACCATTGTTGCACTCGAACTACAGCGCGAACAGCGATCTTACGGTTCCCTTTGATGCAAACATGCAGATCAAGATCATCCTTCAATATTCCCTGTGATGTCAAGTCAGAATGTAAAACCATTTTGATAAAATAAGGTTATAAATTGTATCTACTCATAAACGACAACATCGGCTCTTCTTCACGTGGCAAAAAAATGTTGCCAAGAGAGGATGCGAAGAAGAAGAAGTAACGTCACTTCCTTAAACAATCGCTAAAAAAACAACAACAAATAAACACCAGAAGCAAGAAATTTCAAAAAATGTGTTCCCATTACGCACAGAGCTTGTTTAGTTCCAAACAGAATAAGATACAATAAACACTAAAACTTATGTTTTATCTTTATCTTTATCTTTATGTGCCTTGGTGTTTTATGCCCTTTCGTTTGTGTCCTTTTGTTTTTACCTATTATTCTGCCTCTCCTTCTTGTATTTTCAAGTCAAATCACCCATTATGATACACATACAGTATTGGATCTTGAAGTCTGCTGATCCAGCCAGGAGAAACACTGGTGCGTATGCTTGACTCCACTGATATAGTGGTGTATGTGGCATAATAGAAACACGCCACTCAATTGGTCTACATAATACCACTAAATACCACTAAACCATTTTTAAAATACCACTATTTTTAAAGTGACCACTAAGTTAAAGTGTAATGAGAAACCTGTTGAATGGAAAGGGTAAAATTGGACATTGTGCATTCATTTTACTGGCCATCTGACACTTTCTACCTTTTATTTTGATTTAATTTTGATAACATTTCCGCAGCCGGGAGAACGTTCTCGTTCTGCCAGAGGCGTAATGTCTGAGCAAATGCTGCTCTGTCTATCAGCTCTGTCGCTGATTGTGTTTATATTTATTCAATTGTTAGATAAAACTTTGAGTCCCCACGGGCCAATCATCCGGTGAATTTCACCCAGAACACACACACTTCAGACGTACAAACACACAAACGTAGAAATGCATTCTCAATGCACTCTCTCTCACCATCTTTCTTTATCCCGCCCATCCACACACACACACACATGCACGCACACACACACACACACACATGCGCGTGCACACACACACATCAGAGAGACATGTCAATGGGGAGCAGTACAGATCAGGGAGTTGGACTGTGTGAATAATTCATCCACTCCTCGGCGTCACTTTTCCACCACACACCCATGATGTTTACAGGCGTGTGCAGATAAGATAATATAATATACAATAGAATAAGATAAGATTAGATTAGATAAGATACTTTATTAGGTATCACCATCCATGTTCTCCTGCTTATCTCCACAGCTCCAGTGGTGGTCGTGATTTCCTGATGACTGACTCACACCTCTCTCACCCAATCTCTCAATTTCCATTTCTTTTTCTTTTTATCTTTGACTTGTCTTTTTTTTATTTTTTTAGTCCGTTCACTTTCACTTCTATGTGAGACTCCTTGAATAGAGCAGAGGCTCTTTTTACTGTGATCTTCTACTGTCCCAGATACAACAGCAGGGGCAACGTTAATATTTGATTTAATGATAGACTAATAAAGTAGAATAATAATAATAGAAGAAATAAATATATAGAGAATAATCAGAATGAGTTTATTTGGCCAAGTACATTTTCATACATGAGGAATTCGTCGTGATGAAGATTGGTGTGTTTGTTGAGACAATTATCTTAAAATAAAAAGAGCTTAACTGTCTGAAAATTTAGCGAAATACAGATGATAAAAGAATAATAATAATGGAAGAAAATAATAATAATTATAATTATTATAATAATTCATATAGAATAATAAATATAGAATAATAACAAAGAAACAAACAAAGAAATCAACCAGCGGAGAGCAGAGAGCGTGCACGTTTTGAGAGCATGTTAGTGTGTCTAGTAGTGATTGTTCGGGCAAGCCGTCAACATGACACATTGTCCACTGAGCAGCGTGGCCGAGCCGCACATTAATAATTCATCCATTCATCCTTATTTCTCTCTTTTCACAACCACAACACAGCAACACAGACCCACCCTGGAGGAGAATTAAAGCTGTACTAATGGAGATGTCGGTCAAATACGCTTGATTTTGATGTTCGATGTTGCTACTGTTCTGCTATTTGTAAATTAAACAATACTTTATAATTTCCTCCACAGTCTGCAGGACATTTACGCTCCACTGTGTCGTTCTTAATTATTTATTCTTTTTTTTTTTTCTAATTGTGTCTCCTTCAGAGCTCTTAGAAAAAGCGGCTCGTCAAAGAAATTCAATTTATTGTCCTTTGTTATTTGAAATGTCAGCCTTCACTCCACACATCTGCTCACTTCCTCACGCCCAGAGAGAGAGAAACTGTCTGATTGCAGTCTGGATGCCAGAATCTTAATTTCTCTTTCTTTTCTGGGTTTTGCAATTAAGATTTGTACATAGAGTGTGTTGCTGCAAGTGGAATAGAAATGTCTGAATATTCCTAATATGGTTCATTTTCTTCTTTTTCAAATTTATTTATTATTTTTATTCTTTCAAATTTTTATTATTATATTTTCTTATTTTAAATGAAAACAAAATCATTGATTCAAAATCATGATTTTGTTTTCATTTAGCTATCAGTTTTATCTATCAGTTCTTTTGGCATAAAAAATTTACAGTAACTTTTTCAGACTTATCGTGAAACTTTTTGCAAGGTATCTAGGATTATGGCGAACATGCAAGTTATTATTTTGTTCCTTGTTATATATGCAATGAAGTCACATCTTGTGTGACTTCACACATCGTGTGTGAGCACAGTGACTGTGATCAGTGCTGTGCAGTGAGTAAACCTCACTCCAACAGACACTAGTGCCCATGGGTTTTGTCTCCTTGTTAGAGCATCCGCCTCCCATGCCGGCGCCGCGATTTCGATTCCAGTGGTAGACAACACAACGCAGGTTACACATATTCATAGTTGACATGTTGGTTGTCATGAAAGATTATCTCACCGTACAACGCATCTGAAGCCGATTTTACACTGAATCCGGCCATCGGATAAACTGTGTCGAAAGGTTTCGTATCAAGCCGACACACCACTGTATTTCTTATTGCGACTTGCTTTTTTCTGAATGCATCCCGCAGTCTCGATCGGATGCGGAAATCTGGTACGGTGCGGAATCCACCACCCCATAGAAATGAATGGACTTCCTCTTTGTTGTTGCCATTTGTCTGATTCCGTGTAAAGCCAGCTTAAATGATCACTGGGTGTTTTCCTGAACGTATTTAGAGCATTAGCATTAGAGCGCTGACATCCCAGGTTCCAGGACTTAATCACAGGAGACATTAAGCACTCGAGGGCTAATGTTAACTACTAGGAGGCCATTATTCTGCAGTGGAGAATCCAAGCAAGCAGACAAGGACTACCATCAGGTTTTCAGCCCATGCCCTCAGAAAATAATAATTATCATGGCAGAGAACTTAAATTTTTTATTTACTCATATTCATTAATGAACCAAACACACATGGGCACCTTTAA
>OMKR01050794.1:0-10638 GCA_900302355.1 Cyttopsis rosea
CCGAGTCAAATTAGTGTTTAGTATGTCCGAAACCATAGTATACTGGAATTGAAATTGATTAGTAATGATGCCTAAACAATATTAGTTTTATATAGATATGCGCAAAAACGGGCAAAATGCATTCTTTTGCAAAATCCTTCCGAATCATTGCCATCATATAAGTCATATCTTTATGGTACTTTATTATTATATTTAGATATGTGACACATAAGCATTGTTGTATATGCTTCCACAGGCCACCACAATTACCACTGGACTCTCTTTCTTTCTTCATTGCAGTTTCAGTGCCATTTCGCGGTGCTCGGTCCGTAAACTCTGGAGCTTGGAAAACTAAATCCTGACTCACGTATTGTACTTGAGTGGGTGTTTAGCCGGCTGTCAAACCGAAGCTAAAACAGCATGCAGTGCAGACTGTGCTTGAATGCATTATTTAAGCTATTTGTGCTATCCTGAGTGACCTTTGAATGAGCACATGGGTTTGTCGGCATGTGAGAGGGCCTTCGCAGTGGAAATATATTTCCCGTAATGACTGTGTATCTTGACATTCAATGTTGGTATTCCACAGTAAACACTGCTGTCACAGTGTTTTCAGCATTTGAAAATAATACCCAACACAGATTTAGAGAGAGGCCACGGGCATATGTTTGAAGTTAGTACCATCTATATTTTTCATGTAATGAAAAATACAATTCATAATATATTTGCAATGCATTGCTTAATTTCCCAACTTGGCACCATGGTACCATACCACTTTAATAAAGTAATCCCACGCCACACCACTATACTCTATGTGAATAACTAAAAATGTCATGTATAATTATTATTATGGTCTACGAATAATTACTAAAAGACTTGGACTATAGACTATTTTCACTCTGGAAATAGAGTGGATCTTCAATTCATGAACTGAAAGTAATTACTGAGGACTCAAGTCGTCCAAAGCAAATAAAGGCCAAGGCAATTGGCATAATTCATATTGAATGTGAATGATTTCCACATTCACAGTGCACCAAAATAAACAATTGTGACATCACAGCTCAGAGCCAACTTTACTGAGTGACTTGTCAAGATCCGAATCTCAAAAGAGAGACAAACCTTTCATCACAACTAATAGTTCTCCCTTTCAGTGTGAAACTCGTTGGTATTTTGGTTAAATCTGAATTAGTGCAGCCTTGCAATTTTGATCTTAGCTGCATCTTAGAACACAATAGCTGACTTCCATTATTTATTTTTAAGTGGAATTCGAAAAATGTTCACGGCAATCCCTACACAACCAGAGAGTTGTGTTCGTGTCACATCCGTTCTCCGTGGGTGTTGGGCTCCGACAGGGGTGCGCCTTGTCTCCTATTCAGTTTGTGATTTTCATGGACAGGATATCAAGGCGTAGCCGAGGGCCGGAGTGTATCCTGTTTGAGGGGTTGAGAGTGGCATCTCTGCTTTTTGTAGATGATGTCGTCCTCTTTGCATCATCAGACTGTGATCTCGAGCACTCACATGAACGATTTGCGGCCGAGTGTGACGCGGTGGAGATGAGAGTCAGCACCTACAAATCCGAGGCCATGGTCCTCTCCCGGAAAAAAGTGGTCTGTCCCTTCTGGGTGGGGAGAGAGCAGTAATGATGATTAGTTGTTTATAGATGAAAACATGGTCAGATCGTGCTCCAAAGAGGGGGATTGGTGGCGGTCTTGTATAAGAAATGTCATCCCACATGTCATCCCCAGGACAGAGTTATTGCAGAATTTTTATTAAAGAATGAATAAAGAGCGGCATTGCAGGTTGAGAATTTGAACGCTGCTTGCAGATCAACTCTGTCCTAGATGCAACGGCATACTATTACTCTGTTGTATGCCAAGCATGCTGACAGCACAAAAAAGAAAAGGAAAAAGAAAAGACTATGACCATGTATTTTCCAAAAATTATAAATTATTCAGTATTACATTTATCAGTATATATCAGAAATATATCAGAATAATAGAAAAACAGATGGCATTAAGTGTTATTGTTTTTTAAATATATTCTTGAATAAAAAAGACAATATTTGCACATAATATGTTTGAATATTAAAAGAAATATCTTTGAATATATGTTAACATATGTTTGTTCTGTAAGGGTAGTTTGTGTAAATAGCTAGCTGTTCCCAAACACTGCTGTGAGTAAGTCGGAAAACTTGGTGACGCTGGTGAATAAAAAATGTCAGTTTACTTTTTTTTCAGACAAAACAATCACTTTGGTCAAGTAGGCGTTTCAAACCGGCTTCCTGACAGGATGACTGAGCGTGACCTTGCTTCCTACAAACCTGGTAGTCATTGTGTGAGCCCCAACTACAAGGCCTTGGCCTGCAATGACAGGACACGTCACATAGGATGTGCCGATCTGGCCGACACCTGAACAAACGCCCACGGTTTGAACCCCATTCCTAATACTCGACAAACGCAAAAGATTTGTTGGTGTCTGCCATTGCTGAATGGCACCGTTTCTTTTGTACTGATTCACCTACAACATTGTGCTGTTGTACTGTTGTTAATTCTCACTGCGTTATTATGTAATGTCTGGCCTTAGTGTTTATCGATACAGTGCACTGAAAATAAGACAGATTCTATGTATTTAACCACCCGCTGAACATTTTGTTGTGTTGAAATGATGTTGAAAAAAAACGACATTTGTTTGAAAAGTTAAAGTTTAGCAGGCGTCGTTTCAACGTATTTTCAACAATATATGTATATTCTCATTAAATTCAATTTATTTGATTTCCGAGTTTAAGCAAAGGGTTTCAAGTTATATATAAATTTTGATTGTGTTGTGGTGCGCCTTTCAAAGGTACTAAAGCGACCGTAAATTGTGAATCACCTACTCTAAATAAAATACAACAGGTCAAATGGCACCCTAACGGTCCACACAACATTCATTTCGCATACTTCACACACAAGCTGAAAGAATCAAATCAGAGTGTGTGGAGACACATTCCGGAATAGAGATCTGTCTTGCCGCAGCGGCTGAGAGTGGGAAACCACAACAGGAAACCATCTTCACCAGATAACCCCTGCGCTTCCTGTATCTGCGATGGCAATCTGCTGCTCGCTCAGTCAGCTCCTCAGACACTGATTCTCTGCTGGAAAACAACACGCAGAAAGTGGAAAGGCTCATTGTAGAACAGGATTTGGCTGAATTAAATGTAATGATGAGTGACTTTTTTTATCTGGAACCTGCTAGTGTTGGTGAGTGCATATTTTGCAAAAGTAGAAGCAAAAAGCCAAGGCTTTAGTTTGCACAATTCAACATCTTATTTGTTAGGTTTAACAAACCAATACTTACCAAAAAATATATACAGTATATACTTTTGCACATTGACAGTATAATAAAAAAATGAAAAACATCTTTAGGGGAAGGATTTCTTTATCATTTGCTATATCAGGGTTGTCCAACTCAAGGCCCAACTCAGTCTTGAGGTGGCATTTTGAACAACTCCATTAAATGAACTTGATATTATTTGGTTTGTTGTATGTTTCATGTTGAAGTAAGTATCCAACTTAAAAGGAAATAAATAATAAACAGCAATTTAATGTATTATTTCTGACTATGAACAACTATATAGCTGAAAGTACATGCAATCGTGCAGTTGTGCCATTCAGTTTGACTCACACTTTACTCAAGTTGGACTCATACATGGAGTCGAATCTTGGACTTGGCTATTCCTTTATTCTATGTGAAATGTGAAGCTTGTGAAGCCCTTTGAGACTGTACCCTGATTAAAGGCTCTAGAAATTAACTTGATTTGACTGGACTCAGTCTCACCCCTCCCAAAAGCACCGGCGTTCAACTTGAGTGCTCTTGAATACGACACCATTAGCAAGCTATGTGATGATTCCCTGGGATTTTGTTATTTTACGCAAATGTAATGGAACCTTGTGCAGTTTTATCTATTTCAATCAATGATTCATAGTGTCGTGGTGCCAGCCAAAACACGAAACGGCGTGTTAGCCAATGTGTTGCAACCTCCAAGATGGCACTATACAAGTCATTTAGACAGCTATAGCTTTGGTCTAATTCTCATCTAATTCTCACTTGGCCCTGGCCAAGCATAGCGCTTAATGAGTCACTGCCAGGGTAAGGGAATTTAAAGTTTCTATCATATTGCCGTAACGACCAAATTGTTGAACATTGGCCTTAACAAACAAAACATTGAAATAAAGTCTCGGAATAGCTTTTATCCGAGACCTACCGATGTCGTTTCAACATGTGCTCATCTGGTGCTTATAATGAATGCATACTGTTGATATTTGTTCATGTCAGTGTGTGTAACAGAATAACACCTGACCTTTTGCATTTCATCATGGTTTACATGTGCACTGTTGGAACACAAGCCCCTCCCCGTCATTTATCATTGAGTGTGAGTGAGTGTGTGTGTGTGTGTGTGTTTGCGTGCTTGCATTGTGACTGTACTGTGTCATGTGAAGGGCATTGAATTTATTGCTCCCCTGGTCGACGGTCACAATTTAATCATCAAATCTATACCCCGCCGTGGAACCGATATTAAGAGAGAGAGAGACAGACAGAGAGAGAGAGAGAGTGTGACAGTGAATAAAATGGATGGATTGGGAGAGAAAATGATGAGGAAGGATAGGTGGAGGGCTGGAAAAAAACAAAAAAACACCTTAGACACCAGAGAGAGATTTGGAAGAGGTGGAGAGCGGAGATGAAAGCAGAGTTAATCAAACAATGGCAAGATAAAGATTCCGGCTCAAAGTGAAAAGTTACACAGAAAAATCTTTGACACACTGGCGCTTTTTAAAATCCCAATTGAATTGGAAAAAGTAATGATAACACTCTCTCCTCAAGGCTGAAATTCTGACCTCCTCAGACTTTTCTTTGCAAGCTGCTTTTCGCACTCGGATGATTGTTATCACACCGATTTGCAGTGAAAAAATTAAAGCCCTCTTTTAGACTCCTTTGGGATATACGTGAGCCCTGATCATCTGTGAAAAAAGAAAATCCAAATTTAAGAAGTGCTTGGAGCTAAAGAACAAATGATATAAAGAATTTAATAATAAAAAGATTGTTTCTCTACGGACAATTAGCATAAAAAAAGCTTAACAGTCTGAACTTACTACTTTAAACGCGAACACGTTGAGAGAGGAGGTGAGGGCCAAGGAGATGGTCCATTGTGCTGAGGAGTACGGAGTTGATATCCTGGGAGTACAGGAGTGTAGGCAAGCGCATGTCAATCTGTTAGCATTCAGCTGCATCAAGGGTCGGTATCTCATCACATCGTCAGCATGGAGGAACGATGCTCAGGCAAGGAGGAGTGGGGCTGCTACTCAGTCACCGTGCTAGGAAGGCCCTTCGCGGATCATGACCTCATACTGAGAGAATCCAGTATAATTTGCAGAGTTTGACAGCAATCCAGTTACAACCATCCTTGTTGTCTACTCACCCACCAACGCTGCCCCGGTGGAAGTGGTCCGGGCCATAATCAGGAGTGTACCAGCGCACAACTTCCTAGCAGTACTGGGAGACTTCAACAGCAGGCTGGGTTCTGACGATGCATCATTCACATACCATGACACCACAAACTGGAATGGGAAATATCTGGCAGAGCTCATGACCGAGCATGATCTTCTGGCCGCGAACACTCAATTCCAGAAGAGGACGAGGAAAGATGTAGAGCACTGGCATGCTTCGTCAGTTGGACTACATCCTGGTGCGTCGCAAATGGAGGAACAACATCCTTAATGCTGAGCCCTACAACGTGTTGAATACAGTCAGCTCAGATCACCGGGTAGTTTCCATGAAGGTGTGGCTTAGCCTCAGGGTTCAGCCTCAGGATAGAGGCGGAGCATGGCGAGAAGAAATACGGCGAGGCCTGGAAAGTCATCAATGACATCACAGGATGAAAGAAGGCGAAAGAGAGACAAGTTGCAAGGACAAACCTGGAGGAGAGAGTTACCACCTGGTTCACTCACTTTTGTAACCTACTTGGCAGTCAGAAGTGGAAGGTGCAATGAGGAGATCTCCGACATCCTTATAGACCTGAACATCAATGACGGGCCTTTCAGCCTTTTGGCCTTATAGAGTATGCCAAAGTCAGAGCTTCCCTCAAGCAAGGAAAAAGTTCCAGGCCAGACAATATACCTCCCGAAGTGCTCAAGAACTGTGACCTGGATGACATCATGCTGGGGATGTGAAATGACGCACGGATGAAGAATGACAAGCCAGACCAGTGGTCATACTCCAACATCATCCCTATACCCAAGGCTGGCAATCTGTCCCACACAGACTACTACAGGGGTACCAGTCTGTCGTGCATTGCTGCAAAGATGTACGATAGGATGGTCCTGAACCGCTTGAAAGGTTCGATCGATCCTCACCTCAGAGACAACCAGAACAGATTCTGAGCAAAACGCTCCACTGTTGCACAAATTTTGGCCCTCAGGCACATCATCGAGGAGGTGAAGTCCAACAACTAGTCAGCAGTGTTGATGTTTATCGACTTCAAGAAGGCATTCTATTTTATCCATCGGTGCAACATGATGAGAATCTTGATCTTGATCTTTTATATGGTGAGAGGGGTCAAAATCTCCTTCTTCTTTGCCACTGTGGAGTCTGTCCTGCTCTAGGGCTGCGAGTCATGGAACCTCACCCCCACCCTTGAGAAGCCCCTCAATGGCTGCTACACCCGCATGTTGCCAGTGGCACTTGGCATCTCCTGGCGGAAACATGTGAACAACACCGTCCTTTACGGCGAGCTCCCATAGGTTGGTGACAAGATAACAGTACGTAGAATGTAGCTGGCGGGTCATTGCCAGAGGCCCCAGGAACTCAGGGCCCATCAAGTTCTCCTGTGGGAACCAACTCACGGCAAGAAGAGGCGCGGCAGGCTAGAAGACCTCGTATGTCGGGGTACTGCAAAAGGACACCGGAGCGGAGAAGACCAGTGAGCTGGCCAGCCTCATGGTGTAGCGGAGTGTGTGGAGCAGCCTTTTAAAAGCCCGACTGAGGCCGACCAAGTAGTAGTAGTAGTAGTTAGGCACTATCACCAAAATGACATCTGAAAGCAATACCGATGAAGAATTTCAGTGTTTTACACACAGAAATATCAATTTGACCAAAACATCCATAACCTCTCCCCTGTGTGTCTTTTTCTGATCTAAGTGTCTTTTTCCATTCTAAATAAATAGAACCGCTACGCCCTCGTTTCACTCATATTCCAAGAGCAACATTCATTCCTTCCACAACACAAACACACACACGCACGCACATACACACACACACGGTGGAACAGGAAACATCTGCTTTGGGTGTGAAACGCCAGGCGTTCAGGACGCACAGTGAGAGAGGGAGGGAGAGAAAGAAACAAAGTGTGTAGGAGGTAGAGGGTTCATTGTGTTAATTAAAAGGTGGGAATTTACGGTTCGGAGGCCTTCTGGTGGTGAATCATGTCCGTTCAAACATAGGCACTCACCTCTCTTTCTCTCTCTCTCTCTCTCTCTCTCTCGCTCTCTCGCCCTCTTATCACATTCACCACACCATGACAGATAGTCTGTCTGCCTGTGGGAGTCCTATCACCATATTCCGCTCCTGAAATGAATGTATCACATTGCTAGGACACCGAGCTCCATTTTGATCGCATGATTGATTTGTGAATGGTAATAATATACATACGTACGTACGTACATACATACGTACATTGGACCCATGTGTCGAACATTGGTCCGATATCGGGCTGAAATAGCATTAGATGTCTCCGGTGGATGGAAAATGGATTATATGTCATATATCATAGATGTGTTGCCAGCATCAGTCATCACAAAACTTGAGCGTTTGCCAAACAGGGTTAAGTGGCAGAGCTCTACTCATCTGCCGTTTTTAGATTCTACCTGGTTATGACTCTCTCTCTGTCTCTCGCTCTCTCTTTCTCTCTCTCCTCTTGTGTCTCCCTACTCTCTCCACCCAGAACACCACCCTTGTCTGTGCACAGTTGTATCCTGTCATTCTTTTACCACCCTGTCACTGTCCGGCTTGTCTGTTGTGTTGCGGTGTTTTGGACGTCCTTCTCACCACCC
The DNA here is from genome assembly GCA_900302355.1 of Cyttopsis rosea. Classification (NCBI taxonomy): domain Eukaryota; kingdom Metazoa; phylum Chordata; class Actinopteri; order Zeiformes; family Parazenidae; genus Cyttopsis; species Cyttopsis rosea. The sequence goes on from OMKR01050794.1 coordinate 8,061, forward strand.
GCCCGCCCGCTGTCTATGTTGTTTGGTGTATAAAGCTGAACGCTATGTTGATACAGTATGTGGTTGTAGACATGCAGATTCCATGCAGGATTGTACCTTAATGTGTGTATATATGGTGCATACATTGCATAGTATAGTATATATACAATGGGCTAAATCTACAAAATATATAAAGAAAGTGATACTATGCTCAGTATAAGTTAGTTTAAAAGGCAATCTATTATTATTATTGTCTCTCTATATCAATATAGGTGGATACACTGTATGGGATGAATAAATATGAACGCAATAATACGAGCATGAGCACGGTATGAATGACTACTATGTTATTACGGCGGGGGTTGCGTCGACGGGGCTGTGAGGCATTCAACACCTGCTCGCTAAGAGCAGCGGCTCAGGACCCAGTTAGTGAAACAAACAAACATATAAACAAACAAAAGGCCTCCCCTCTCCCGCTCCCCATTATGAGGATACAAGGATACAAGGACACAAGGACAGGCGGGTGTGGCTTCTAAGATGAAAAGGCTCACTTTTCTTATTTGGTGCTACACGTGCATTGTAAGCACATGGTAATAGTTTATAATTGATGCCCTACATCCAGACCCTTTCAGCTGCATCTATACCTTACGCACATATAGATAGTAACTGAATGTGTATATTAAAAACGTTTTTTTTCCTTTTACCCCAAATCATTGTTCATATTGTACAATTAATTATTATTTATTGTATTGGTTCTATTATTCCTGCCTTTGCTGTGCGCAGTCATAAAGTCATCGTGTGTGTTTAGGGACGACGTCATCATTTTCAAACGAACGATGGTAATGCTGCATTCAACCGCCCTCGGCAAACGGCAATTCCGAGTCGGAAGTCCCCGCTTCCGAGCTCAGCGTGTTCCGTTGTTTCTATTCGGGAAAAACGTGGACAGCGAACGTGTGTTTATTTGGCAAGCTTGTGCGTTCTACAAGCCTCGACACGCATGTGAACAGAACATAACAACTCCGGAGTAGCTCGGATCGAAGTTCGACGGTGTTTTCAAATAAAACAAAATAAAAGCCCACGAAAAAGGGAACTTTCGTTCACCGTGAACGGTGTGCCGCCACGTCGCCGCGCCGTCAAGCCTGTCATCTCGGTAAACGCCGCGTAGCCGTTCCTTTGCTCCCCCAACCCACCCACCAAGTAGAAAGTGGATTTTTTTCCGAGTCGCGACTTCAGCGGAAAGCGTCATAACGAGCGCGCGCGCGCAAGTTGAATAGTCGCCGTGAACGCGCATCGCGAGGCACGTTCTCTCCGCGCGAGGGGAGGAGGGCGTGGAAACGTACGCACGCGCATACGCTCTGAGCGAAGGAGGGAGAGAGAGAGGAGAGAGCGGCGGTCGGTTGGCGAGCGGAGCTAGCGCCACTGTACACCGAGGAGGCGCTGACCGAGAACCACGCCGAGCACCGTCGCGGACCAACAAACGCCCCGGTCGAGTGCCCCTTTGTCGTTGTTTTCTAACCGCCGTTCGGTCCTCGGGTGCGTGTTTTCTATTTTCCCGTGCGGACCGAGGAGCGTCGTTCTGCGCCGGAATGTCGGGCAGCAGGGAGGAGGAGAGGCGGAAACTCGCCGACATCATTAACCACTGGAACGCCAACCGGCTCGACCTGTTCGAGATCAGCCAGCCGACGGAGGTACGTGAGGCCGCGGACTGAGCCCGGTGTACAAGGCCGCGCCCCTGGTGCTGGTGCTTGGTGCTGGTGCCGGGTGCAGCCAAGCCTGGCCCGGCCCCTCCGCCGGGCGGGGTAGCGCTTTGCCTTAATGCCGGTGGTTTTGTTTTCCTTCTGGGAGTCGAAGCAGGAACAGGGTTTTGCCGACCGGTCAGCTGAGGAACGGCGGTTGCTAGCTAGTTAGCTCGGCCAGCGATACCTGTAGACCCGTCCGGGAGCCCATATCGGAAGGTTTTACGCGGACCACCCCGGCTAATGACACGGCCGTTGAGCGGGGCTGGATAGATGCTTTCCTGGAGGGGGAATTGCGGTGTTACAACAGAGCTCCCACCAAAACAACAACAATAACAACAATAATAATATTAACAATAATAACAATAATAATAATAAAGTAATTAAAATACAGATTCAACCTAAAAAGATCTAAAAATAAATGTATAAAATGGCGATTTACACTAAACCACACCGCGCGTCTGGCCCAGGTCATGCCAGCCGGAGGAAGGGTCGTACAATCTCACACAACTGTTGTTCAGGCCAAACCAAATCACGTCTGCTGCGCCGTGTGTGTGCGTGCGTGTGCGTGTGTGTGTGTTGGTCAGCTAGCAGGCTGTAGCAAGTGCAGTGCACGCAATGGCTGACGGGTTGAAGTGTCGCGGGCTGGACACCGGAGTGTTTTAAATCGCGGCTTGTGGCGTGTTGTGCTCCGGCAACAGTGACGTTAATCAACCGTTGTGTCGGTGTTCACGAGCGGTGGGTCTGGAACCCCGCCCCGCTGCGCGGACTTTGCGTGGAGTTGCGAGTTTTATAACTGTGTGTGTGTGTGTGTGTGGTTGTCTTCCTGTGTATTATATCTGTTTGTTGTCCACCTGCGGTCA
>OMKR01050796.1:0-11151 GCA_900302355.1 Cyttopsis rosea
GGCGGAGAATGAGGAGCACGAGGCCGAGCAGGCGACCGCCAACAGCAAGGGTGTCAGGTAGGACTGTGTACCATTCAATATATGGTGTTAAATTATATTCAATGAAATCCATGTCAAGATAGACTGATGCGTACTATTAATACAGCAGTATAAGATGATATACATACATTACAATACAGTATTCCTGTATATTGCAGTACAGTATTGTAATACTGTAATTAAGGCTGGATAATATTATCTATTGTAATATCAGACTAGACGTCGTCTGGGAATTTTTAAATCGTGATATAGATAAAAGATATTGTGATATTTAATTTTGTCAATATCGGCCAGCCCTAAATGTAATGCAATCTTAGCAACATGTGCTAACTTTCTAACTGCATTCATCATCCGTAAACGAAACGACATTCTCAAACATATCTCTGTTTTCCCTGCACCCCCACAGCGTCCGCCGCCATTCCTTCCGTCAGTCCAACTCCTCCACCAAACCCAATCTGGAGCAGCTCGGCTCCGCGGCCACTAAGGACGGCACCGCCAAGCAGCCCAAAGCGTCCAAGGAGCCCTCTGAGATGTTTGCCGGCCTGGACGTAGAGTCGCTCAAGCAGCGGTACCAGCGCCAGGCGGAGCTGGGGGAGCTGCTGCTCCAAGAGCTCCGCAAGCTGGGAGAGGATGTGGAACACCCCCTGAACGGAAAGGTATGGTATGCAACCGTAGTCATATCCACTTAAATTAAATGCCACCACGGTCACAAATGAATTAGAATTGTCTGTTTGTGTTGCAGGTGATGATGGTAGATGCAGAACCGGTCTCTGGCCAGTCAGGCAGCTCCGACCTCAAGCCGACGCCCTTTGGATCGTACCACAGCCCACTGCTGGCCTTCAAAGCTTACAGGTGCGGCACAATTGGTGGTGGCAACGCTTTACTTTTTCTCAGCACGATGCGATACACCTGGTTTGATTGTGATGCATTGTTAATTCTTGTTAGGAGATATTGCAATGTCCCACTGAAAATAGGACACAAAAATATTACTCTACTAAACCACTTTTGTGGTCTGTTAACATGACGTGAACCAGTTAAAGCTGCGCAAGTTTATTTCTCAGATTTTCACTACAGCAATTGGAGAGTGACAAATTTTCTTTTTCTTTTCCCTTTTATTATTATTTTGGAGCCAGAACAACTGACTTTATGTGTTGCAGTTCACATTTAGGCCAATGAGTAACACATTGAGGCTAAATAAGAATCTTTCTTACTGGTGTGATGGCAATTTATTAATACGGCCTTGGAATAGCCAACCGTATTGCCATCATCAATATATCTCACACCCCAATTGATTTCTTCTCTTGTGAAATGTTATCCGGAGTGTTGATGTTCCCGGTATTTGCAAATATCTAAGATAAACTTAGGCCCAAGACAAGAAATTGTGGTGTAATCAATACTTTGATTTACCTCACATCCGAATAAATTTACATGTGTGCTGTGGATTTTTCCACGACACTGTTTCATGTGAATTTGAGCATCTCATCGGCTACTTTTATTATATCATAGAGCATGGTGGACGCTTCAAATGATTATATAGAAATAATGATATATTTCAAAACGAAACCTTTTTTATTATAAAAAATATACCAATGAATATATTAGTCCCATGTGCATATCAGATGACCCCATAAGCCCCCAGCAGGACAAGGAAAATGTCAAAAAAGAGATTTAATGAAATGAGTTAATTTATCATTTTCCTTCTCTCGTTTTTCAGGTTTAGCCCATACTACAGGACCAAGGAGAAACTGTCGCTCAGTTCTGTAACTTACAGCAACACCGTGGATCCCAGAACCAGTTTCTGCCGCTTTGACCTCACAGGAACGTGCAATGACGACGACTGCCGATGGTGAGTGTTTTTTAATGTGACATTATAATCCCCCCTCCATATTGGCCAGATCCACATCGCCGTGATTCCTCTCACTTGTCCAGGCAACACATGAGGAACTGCACTTTGAGCGGGAACCAGTTGTTCCAGGATATCCTGTCCTACAACCTGCCGCTGATCGGCTGCTCAGATGCCAGTTCAGACGAGGACGTCAAAACCTCTACAGGTTCTGCACTTTAAAACGCTGTTACTCCAAGAGTGTAGCTTCTCGAAGCTACACGCTGTTTGTGTATTTATGTACAACCGTGTTCACAACAGGGGTATTTCTGATTCATCCCTAGCTGTCACACAGACGGATGAATAAACGAGCCCTTGTGATGGCCGTCCAACTACTAAATCTTTTTTTTTTCTTTAGAAAAGTACATCAAGAAGCTGTTTGGGGCGAACAAGGATCGCATGGGAATCGACCAGAAGGCCGTGCTCCTCGTCAGCAAAGTCAACGAGAGCAAACGGCACGGTGGGGGCACTCAAAATCTGTACACATAGAAATCAGAACACAAAAAGGGTTAGATCCAAGGGTGTCAAGGAGTCTTATCGTCAAGCAAAGCCAACAGAGGTCTGATGTCTTGACCTGCTCCATTTCCATGCAGGTGGAACTTCAGGCCAATAAATCTCTTCAGTAGTTTCAGAAGAGGCAATTTTCAAATTTGCATATAAAGAAGTGAAACAATGTAATGAATTCATACAGAGATACATATTTGATCTACCAAATGAAAAAACATAAATAAATGATGTTGGGGAAAAAACCCTTGCATGGTTGGTGAGATGATCCTGAAAACAAACTGAGAATGGAGGTTTATTAATATTCTGCAGAATAGAGAAAGGAATACAGGGCACTTGGAAGTCAGTGCATACACCGGTACCCCTTCCGATTTGCCTCTACTGAGGCGAGTCTTAAATACTGTGAAGGGCTTCAATGTCTTCTGAGAGTACGCCTCCCACACGTCACATGTCAGCGATTCAACAGAGCAGGATGAGACATGTCTTACAATGATCAGCAAGATGAGGGGATGATTAGGTCAGATAAACCGGTACCTCTGTCTACCAGAGTGGAGAGTCAGCACTCAAAGGAAATTTAATCACTGATGAAGTCAGGAGTGGAGAAGCCCCGAGTTGCTAAACTCTTATTGTGCAGTTATTAAAACATTAATCACTAATCATTTGCATTTTTCCATCACAATGACTAATAAATAAAATTTCCTCTGCAGTCCCTCCGTACACCACCTGTAAGGACATGAGGAGGTGGAAACCTAAACCCACGGGACAGAAGAGGCCCGGGCCGGCCGGGGACAGCGGGGACGAGAGCGGAGACGACGGACTGTCGCCAGGTAAACGCCGCCGGGACAAGGACGGGATTACCTCTCCCCCCCCCATACTCTGTTCCACGCTTGGTACTGACCGCGCCTTTCTCACACAGACAACAAATCCAAGTCCAGCTTATCTGTCCTGGATGTGTGCGTCACGCCCGACGACAAGCGCTACTTCGCCACAGAAACTGACGACATATCGAACCTGGAGAGCAGTGTCGCAGAAAGTCCCCGGGACGCGCAGCTCTGGATCAAACTGGCCTTTAAATACCTCAGTCAACAGGAGACGTAGGTATTCCCGCCTCAAGGCCGACACTCTTGGGCCCGCATCAATGTTCACCCTCAGTGGACTGTAATTTTCTGAACCATTATTGATCACTTTTTTTCTTTTTGTCGTTAAAGGTGTATCATGAGTGGTGGAATTATTATTATTTTTTTACTTTGGATACATAGTTAAAGTATCTATTTTAAACATTTAAATGTCGAATCGCTAAGATTTAACTTCTTCAAACCACTGAAAGACCATTGATTGATTGAGTTGATGGGGGTATGATTCCCTATTACAGCTCATTGTCAGACCTATATCCACTACCAGTATTGGTGAATCGCTAGGCTCTATTAAATTATTTCCATTTAATTATTAAATACAAGATAACAAATCCCCTCTCTCTCCTTCTAGCTCTGCATCAGAGTGTCTGGAGGCTGCCCTGAACACGCTGTCCCGCGCCCTGGAAGACAACACGGACAACCCGGAGATCTGGTGCCACTACCTGGCGCTGTTTTCCAGGCGGGGGAGCCGGGAGGAGGTGCAGGAGATGTGCGAGATGGCCGTGGAGCACGCGCCCAGCCACCAAGTGTGGTGGAGCGTAAGTTCTCATTTTCTTAAAAGTATTGTCATTTTCACGAACCGTTACCACATTTATTGTTAAAAACAACTCATGTAGTGGATTTCCACGTCGACGTCCTAACCCCTCCATCGCTCCCCTTCCTCTCCAGTACTTGAACCTGGAGAGCTCCTTCGAGGGGAAGGACTACGTCTGCGACCGCCTGCTGCAGTACCTGTGCGGCGTGGCGGCGTCCTGCGGCGTGGCAGAGAAGCTTTCCTTCCAGCTGCTGGAGGCTCTGCTCTACAGGGTGGACCTCAACCTCTTCACGGGCCGGATGGAGAGCGCCCTGGCCATCTTACAGGTGAGGTGACGCTCGTTATGCGGTTCATGTGGTAGTAGCTGTCAGGAGCATATCAAGTCACGCTTCAGTAATCGGGGAAATTTCGCAAAAATATATCATCAGCCTCATCAGGGAAATTTGATCGCATCAAGTCCTTTTTTTAGTTATTTTATTGTTGGCTTCTTTTAACTTATGTCATTGTCATCTTGTCATTGTTTTTTAGTTTATTCTCTACATTTTTATAGCTAAGGCTTTTTTTCTATTGTTGTTCTTTTATGCCACAAAAAGTGCTATTTTAATAAAGCTTTTCTATTGTACTTTTAATTTAGTAATGTATGAATTTGGTTGCTTTGGTTGTGAGAGAGCACATGGCTTGCAGTACCCAAAGCCAAGCAACTCTTATTTTATATTAAAAAAAAGAAAACGTCAAACATTTGCCTATGTTTCTATCTATTTTTATCTGTTGTTGCGGTGTTAAAGGCCCCGCAGGTTAACTTAACCTTGCTCTCGGTTTCCTCCAGAACGCCTTGAAGTCAGCCAGCGAGCAAAGCGTCGCTCAGCAGCTGACAGCGAGCGACCGCACCATGCTGTGGCTCTCTTACATCCACCTGACGGAGTTCGACCGCCTGCCCTGCAGCCTGTACGACCCCGTCACCTCCAGTCCGTCCAGGCTGGTCAGCAGGGAGCCCTTCCAGCTGCCCTGGAGGACGCCCCGGGACATCAGCACGCCGCCCAACATCCTCATCTCTCTGTTTGAAGGTAATCCACAGAAACCAAAGAATGAAGAATTTGTATGTGGTATTTTTTGGCCCCTTTTTTTGATTATCAACACAACAATTTTAGAATTTCCAGTGTGTTCCAATTAGGTGTATGGGTCACTCGCCAATTTTTCAAACTTGGGAATCTATCCAGTCTTAAAGCCTTCATTACGATCGCCTTCCAGTCGTGTGGATCTTGCTCGAGCTGCAGTTGCTTTGATATTTCGCTCAGTTATTTGCGTATTTGAGTGCTGGTGCTGCAGAAATGCCACACACACGGGTTGATGTTATGGATAATGGGAAAAGGGAAAACCTTACACGTCGATGGATGGAAGCGTAATTGAACAAGTCTTAACTACAAAGGACTAAACCCTGCTTTTAGGAAAGCTGCTAAACATATTTTTATTCATTTTGATATAATTGTTTGAGCGGCCGTTTTTTTTCTTATCGAAGGGAGGGTTTGAGTGGAACTTTCCTTTGAATGCCTGCCGAATGCTGTGTCTTTTTAGATGCCATTCAAGAGTGCACGGACGAGGCGCTGCCACAGGGCGAGAGGACGCAGGCGTGCATGCTCCTCCACACCAACCTCATCTACCTCAACAAGCTCCTGGAAAGGTGAGCTGTTGTGAACATTTACACTTTGAGTTGTATTTCCTTTTTTTTTTGTTGTTTTCTTTTTGAGTTGAGTTTTCTTTATTGTAACTGAAATTCAGGAAGATAGTTTGTGGTTCTTGGAGCGAGTTGTAATTTTAATAAAAAAATAAAAAATTCTATGCTCTAAATATTAATGGAATAATTTGGGGTATATAGCTTCATTTGACCCAGGGCTGGGCGATATATCGATATGGAGATATGAGACTAGATGTTGGCTATAATATTGGTATATATATTTTATTGGTATTTTGGCTATAATATTGGTATATAGATATGTTATGGCTGCTTTACCATAAATTAATGCTATTTGATTTTGTCAATATCACTCATCCTGCCCATCAATCATCCTCTTATTTCCTGTGCAGCCCTGCCTGCCAGCCTTTTTACTGAATCCTGTTTTGGCTGCGTTCTTCTCCCAGGTTTTCAGCAGGCATCCTCCATTGCGAGTCCCTGCTGCAGCTTTGTCCGGATTCGTGCGAGCTGCGCGACACCCTCGCTGACCTGCACATGGTCCAGGGGAACGACGACCAGGCCGTCAGCATGTGGCTGCACGCCCTGGCCGACTGCCCCAACAACGCAGAGGTCTTCTACCACACCTGCAAGTTCCTCATGGACCAGGTGAGTGCGTCCCAAGCTCTCCTCTTGGTCCCTTCTCCCCACAAAGTACGTTTTTATTAATTGTGAAATAACCACATAAATGGGGAATATGACATAATCGAGAACAAATTACTTGTCTAATTAAGTCTTGGGGCGATTTTCTTTTGTCTGTTCCCACCTAGAAACATAGTTTATATCCCATTTATGACGTGCCATCAATTTTATAATACCTCTATTCACACAATTGCTGTTTATGAACACAAGGGACTGCTGATGCTAAATATCTTGTGTTTTGAATTGGAACGGTTCCTCTGTGACTGTGTTCAGGACAAGCCCAACGCCGTGTCCCCGCTCTTCCGGGGTTTCATCCTGTCTCTCTGTGATGACGAGCAGAGCCAAACGCCGCCCGTGGACGTTCTCAGGTGCGTTTATTACGTCCCATTTCTGAACCTGGTTGTTCCAGTCGCACGTCCACCACCAATGTACCATGCAAACTGTGTGGCCAATTTTGTTAGAAAACAACCATTTCGAGTTCAGCACATTCAACTACATGGTATGGAGTGTATTGGACCAAAACTCTAATCTTCAAAACTCAAATTTTTGTCCATATCTTATGATTATTCATAAAAAAAGGAAAATTCATGATAAGAATTATTGCCAAATCATGTGAATAAATGTAGGTAAATAAGGCAATAAAGCTTTACACTTACCACAACACAGACTATAAGTAAATCAGATAGAATGAATCGTAAGGTATGAGGTTCGCAATGTGTTAATTGTTCAATTTAGAACATTTATTTTAAGCGTCAGTTTTTTTCGTTTTTTTTTTTCTGATCTGTACCTTTTGGGTCGCAGGCACATCCTCGGCATTCCCACGGCAGAGATATTGAAGGAACCGATCATCAAGAAGGACCTTGAGGAACCGCTCAGCCTCCAGAAGCCCTACTTCCACCTGGTTCACTGGTGGGTGTCCCACGCCGTCTGTCTGCTAGCGACGCCAATGGGACAACGTCATGTAGGATTGAATATGTAGACTATTCAAGCACCTGGAATAGCTTTCTAGGTGCTTTGTACGTGGAGGGTGTTTTAACTTGTTTGGTGTTGTATTTATTTAAACTTGCTGGTTAGCCGTTGGCAGTGGCTCACAGGTTCGGTAGAGGAAGCGCTCGACGCCTTTGAGAGAGCGCTGGGATCCGCCATGCAGCTGGAGGCGCTCCACAAACTCTGGATGGAGTAAGTCCCTCCCACTAGTGATGCGCGGGTCGGCTCTGACATGACCCAAACCCGCCGGCATTTGCCATTCATCCACCCGCAACTGCCCCAACACCTGGATCATTATAAAGATCCTAGATCCGCATAAACCCGCTTTCTTTTTTTTTTAACAAATGCACCAGACCATGTGATTTCCAACCAACAAATATTTATTGTAGTCTATATTGTATTTTATATTACTACTATTTTAATCTCTTCTGCCCGCAATACACTGGCAATTATTCAGAAGTTCGTTATTCACCTGCCCAAATCGTGGGTATACCCACGAGTCATGAGTCAACCTGCGCATCACTACCTCCCACGGATGTTTTGATCGATGTTTTGGTTTAACTAAATTAGTTATTAGTTCATCCAATGCAGAGCAGCCCAGACTGTGTTGTGTCTCTGATTGTGTACGTTTAGCAGAGCTTTTTTTTGGGCTGATTTGGCTGTATAGAGTGATTCCCAACCTCGGTTGCCAGAACCCCACAGTGCGTCGCCAGAGGTCGCAGTGGGGTTGTGAGGCCTTGGACCATTTGAGACATACGTTTCCTAAGAGTCAAATATTGGTTCAATTATCCACATCAATTAAATTATCCACATGAGTGTAAATTGTAACGTCAGTGTAAAATCCACGAATATAATGTATTGAATGAATGAATGAATAGGGGGTTTCTGGGGAAGAAAGGTTGGGAGCCGCTTGTATAGATGAAGCTGGAAATGAAGATTAGTGAGATTAATGCAACGTTAAACCAAATATGCCTAATGTACCTTCACAAAGTGCTGTTGCACGTACAGGAGTGTGGTGTTTGACGGCAGTGTGGTGCTGTCTCTGCAGCTATCTGGAGTTTGGCAGCCGGCAGGCGGGCAACAGGCAGTACAAGACGCTGTTCTCCGGCCTGGTGCAGCGCTGCCTGTGCACCGTGCCGTCCAGGCTGCAGGTTCCCTTCAGCCCGGCCCAGTACTGGAGCTGCTACCGCTTCCACAACAAGGCAAGGCAGCAACACGTCAGGCTGGAATATGGACAGGCCAAGAGATATAGCAAACAATTGAGCTACGAAATGTCTTTGTTTCTGCTTTTTGGACACTTAGCAGCACATTAGATGTCTCTAGCGGAAAGAAAATATTTTGTATGTCAATCATCTTCCTTTGTATTGTCCCTTCAGGTGGTTAGATTTTACCTCAGCTGTCTGCCTCAGTCCCAGCATGCACCAGTTCTGGAGAAGCTGCGATACGCCATGCCCAACAACACAGAGCTGGGCCTCAGGTACCTCTCATACCCTTTTTCCACCAAAGCGGACCTAGTTCTGGTTCTGGGCTGGTGCTGGTGCCGGTTCGCTTGCTTTTCCACGAGAAAAACGGGTTAGAAAGCCACGTCATTACGTCACCGCACATATGTCGTTACGCACGTTCATGCAAGCGCACATGTATGCGCTTATGCACGCACCATATGCGTTTATTATTATCGCTGATGTTTGGCCATCTCAATATGATCTTTTATGTCGGCATCTCCACCGGGCGTGACTAACAGTTTTCTTTATTGGGTTAGGTAATTATGAGTGGGACAGAACATGATAAACGTCTATGTAAGCGCTGAAAACAAGTAGAATATTATTATTATTATTATTTTAATTGTGGTGAAAACCGGGACAATTTGGTAGGGATTGTTGAAAACCGGGAGGGAGGGGGGAGATGGAGCCGGTGAGCTCCGGAGCCCGCAGCTTGTGTGTTCTAATAATTTTAGGAAAAAGTGTGCTCCGACTCAATAGAATGTTTTACAATATGTCCACTTGATTTGTCCACGGACCCGATTTTACATCCCATGAATTCCGTCCTGCTGAAGTGGTAACAAAAATGGCGGCCACTATGTTTTCGTCGGGCTCGGTTGTCCACGCCCCCAGCCCCTGACGTAAGCGGTTCTTGGTTCTAGCCGAGAAGACAAGTGGTGCCGCTCTGGAACCAGTTTGCCGGTTCTTTTGCTGTCGAAATGCGAAGAACTGGTTCCAGATTAGGCACCGGCTCTGAACTGGCCCTCAAAATGCCTTTGTGGAAAAGGGGTATCTGATTCACCAACACAGCGAGAAGAACCACAGTCCATTACACCTGAGTGACATTTCTATGACACAGAGGACATTACCTCACTAGCTCATTGGTTTAGCATTTGATTGCAAAATTTAGGCAATTTAGCCTAAATTTGATCGCTAAAAGCTTTTGACCATTGATGAGATCAAGCAATAACAGACTTGACAGTTTCACCTACAAAGTATCTTTTTAAGACAAACATTTTAAGCTCCTCTGACATAGTATTATGCACAATAACCTCAAGATACACGCAGGAGCATGGAAACCATCCGGAAGAGAAAAAAACAGTTCTTCACTAAGTGGGACACCAGTTATTCAGTCATAATTGTCATCGATGACATTGGAGGGAGTACGTGGAAACCTTCTACACGACGGGTGTTTCTTCCATATGCAAAAGCAGAACGATTAACATTTCTGTGTCACTCACATCGCGAGGAGTCAACGTGTGTGTGTGTGTGTGTGTGTGTGTGTGTGTGTGTCATCTACACTGTTCAGACTTCTGTCCACAATGTGAGGTCAGCGTGACTGTTCGGGTCTAGACTTAACACGGCTTGGAGCTATCGGCCGTTAAGGTGTCATGGCCGCTGCTGTCCTCCACTCTAAACACATTTGGGTTGCCATCAGACTGTCCCCTGAACACGGGCCTGTAATATCCCTTTGCGACCGGAACTACAAACGAACGTGAGCGACCGTACCCCGGCTGGACGTGTCTCGCAGCGCCTCCGATCCTGGTCTTGATTCTGGTCCCGTCGCGTCGCAGTTCTCCCGGCGTTCTGCGACGGAGCCCAGTGTTTTTCTCTGTTCTGTAAAAGTCCAGTGTCGGTTCTGTCACCGTTCAGGTTGCTGCACCAAGAGTGGCGGGACGACAACGCGGAACACCTCAAGTTTCAGGCGCGCTTGTTGACCGCGAGCGTTCCAAAGTGTTTGGCCATCTGGAAAATGTAAGTTGGGGCTTCAGTCTCTTTTGAAGTAAACTCAGAAAATGGCAGCGAAGAATCATGTCCATTCAGGGTTGTGATATGGTGCGTTTTTTGGGTTCGGCAAAGAAGATGGTGGCGGTATTTGGTATCACGACACTCCCTAATGCCACGGAACATATCAGCCTCGTGTTTCCCCTTGAAAAGATCTATGACTAGGCCAGGGAGGTGTGAGAATGTTTTGGTGGGTCATCAGCATGAAATATTCCAAATCTATGCCTGGTTTTTCGACATACCACAACATCATTTTTCAGTGGCAGTGGGGCTGATAACTAAATAAGCAGTTTTAGCGAACAAGGTTTTTTAATATTTTTAATATATATAAATACACAGACACATTGAGCGTCACAAATGGGTTGGCTCAGAAGAAACAAACTCAGAATAACAAAAAAAAGCAAAACAAATCTTCCCGTGCATGAGGTTCCTTGTGTCCG
>OMKR01050804.1:0-11346 GCA_900302355.1 Cyttopsis rosea
GGTCTAGCGGTCTAGGGGTAGCTGGCCACGGATGCCTGTTTTTGAGCCAGACGTCGCAGCTCCTCCCTGATGGCCTTGATGAGAGAGGCCGAGCTGTGCGCGGAGGGCGAGGCGTCTTCAGGGGGGTACTCCGGAGTCGGGGAGGTCAGGAGCAAGGGCGGCGCCGAGGGGTCCCGCAACGAGGAGCTGGGCATCTGGAAAACGGAGGACGAGGAGAACTCGGGAAACGACAGCACCTGCAGATGGAAAGAGAGATCTTGGGTGTAAAACACAGGGCCCATGTCCCGGATACTGAAAAAACGGCCCGAAGCTCGGAGCATTTCAGGTGTGCTTACCATCAGCTGCATACTGTATTTAGACGAAGAAATGTTTTCATTGTAAAATATGGGGCCAATTCGGTCTTTATTCTCGTCATCCAATAGTAAAACCTATTTTAGTCTGTTATCATACCAGGCTCATAATGCCTTGGATACAAAAAGCCACCTCGATAGAAAATGGGTCTCCGATTGGTTTGGATGTTGAAATCCCTGGGACTCACGCTCTCTCTGCTGGCCCCGGGTCTGGACAGGTCCTGTTCCGAGTGCTGCTGGTTCCAGCTGGAGCCGGTGGGTCCCGACACGCTGCGGCCCACGCCGGGGTACGCGGCGATCTGACTGGACAGGCCCACCTGGGTCAGGTGGTGGAGCTGGGCGCCTGGAGTGGACACGTCCACCACAGAGACGTTATAACACGAGCGCTGTGTCCTCTAGGGTGTCCTTGAAGGGCAACTTGCAACTGGCATACCCAGTGAATTAATGTGTGGGGAAATTATGTAGCAATTCGATTTAAGCTTTATTACAGCTGGACTCATTTTTGTAATGCAATTAGCCATGCCCACCTAAAAATCTGACATTGGCCGTGAACTTGGAACGTGATGTCACATGAGGGAGACGGGACACAGCTAACTCTACAGTGAATGGCAACTTGGCAAGTAGAAGAGATGCGGAGAGACGCTCAGAGTGTGTTTTTATATTCGATTATTTCCCAGTTTCCTACTTGTATGAAACGAAAAACGTGAACACAACAACCTCCCAGCGCTGCGGTTAGGAGAAAATGGGTCGGGAAAACCGCAAACTGAATACACCAAAACGTTTCCTGTATTTTAGCCTCAAACCATCTTCTCCATAAGCCCAAGATTGTAAATTAATAATAATAAAAAGAACCTGATCGTTGCTTTTTAAACATTGTTTAATATTCTACCTGTGCTGCCGCCCACAGGCCGCGGTCTGGACGACGAGGGAGGGTCCTCGTACGGCCCCCTGTTGGAGTACACTGGCTCCTGCAGCTGCTCGCTAGCAGACACATACTCCCGCGTGCCCAGGCCTTGCCTTGAACGCAGAGAGCATTGTATTTCAAGGAGAGATCAACAACAATGTAACTGTACTCTGTAAATGGCGCAGTGGCCATAGTGATACGGTGACTCTCACCTCTGCAACAAGCCTTGCACTGATGTGGGAGACATTCCTAACTCTGCATACCTCTGTGAAAAAGAGAGGAGTGGGACGCAGACGCACCATTTAAAAGGACTGTGACTTTTCATGAAAGCAGAAGGACTGCAAAGAGAAGGCCCACACTCACTGCGGAGAAGGGGCTGTGAGAAGGGGCTGCGGGGTAGGAGCCCCACTGCCTCCCCGAGGGTCTCGTCTGCGGGGAGGGGCTCGGCAGGGCGGGGCTGATCCCCGTCACCCCGACGCTGCCCTGGGAGGACGGCGACACCAGCGCGAAGGCGTCGTCCAGCAGGGAGTGCATCTGCTGCCGCGCCTCCTCTATGGATGGCTGTGGGGGCATATAGGGGGGAGGCGCCGGGGCGGAGTCAAACACCTCGTCGGTGGGGGAGGGACTGCCGTGGTCCGGGGCCAGATCGGGGTCCGACTGGCGGAGAGAGAGGAGGTGTGATCTCTTGTTGTGTGAAATTGTATGCTGTGTATTAAGGGGGTATCGAAATGTGGTCGATCGACTGAATTACACCAATGCCATAGACCAGGGATGGGCAAACCTTTTGGTTCAAGGGTCCAGTTTTGATGACCAGGTGAGGGGCCCGCATTCTAAGTTTAACATTTCTAATGTTCCACCATGCATAATAAAGTAACTGCACAAGACAGACAGACAGACAGATAGATAGATAGATAGATAGATAGATAGATAGATAGATAGATAGATAGATAGATAGATAGGTAGGTCAACATTTACACCATTGTATGCGTCTCACCATATATGCCACGTTGTTGAGCCCCGGGTATTTCCTGTAGGTGGCGCTCTGGTCGGTCAGCAGCCGGTCCCTGTCCGTCAGTCTGTCGGTGTCGGGCAAGCTGCCGTTTCCTGGTTGACCTCGTCGGCCCCGCGGTGAGCGTCTCCCTCTGGACGAGCACGGGAAACACATATAGACGTTTTCAAACTTTTAAACAAGGACGTAGTATCTCTTTACAGCGGGGCCTCATTGCTTAAGACTGTGCTACTGGAGACTCTATGGAGGGCCCTTCCCCTCACCTCCTTCTGGAGTCGGTGGGCGTGGGCGGGGAGGCGGCGTCTGTCTGCAGCATGCAGTCCATGTGGTCGTGGGCGGAGCTGTAGAGGCGCTGGCCGCCGCCGCCCTGCACCGGCCCGTCTCCGAAGGCGTCCAGGATGTCGTCCATGGAGGGGAACTCGCACTGGCCCCGCCTCTTGGCCCGCTGGCGCAACTTGTTCCGGTGGTGCTCGATCTCCGACTTGTGCCTCAGCGCCACCTGCAGGTCACCCAAACACAAACCAAACACAAACAAACGTAAGGGGTTTGTTGACCCCGGGCGTGGTGAATATGTGGTTTAGGGGTGTGTTTTGCAGGTTGGCATACCCAGTGAATTAATGTGCGGGGAAATTATGTAGCAATCATGTAGCAAGCAAACAAGCATAGAGTACCAATGAGTAATTGAAAGTTATTTGGCCTGAAAAGGTGTCTATTGGCTGGATGCCTATTCAACGTCAGCAGAGATTGATTCATAGATAATGTCGTGCTGTGAAAAAACGATTTCAGTTGTATGATTGTACACCGATGCCGATATTAAAATTGATAACAAAAGATGAAGGAAAGATGGGTTTTTCAAACCCTAGAATCGCCACTGGTCTCACCTCCGTGTTGACCCTCTCGGTGAGCGTGGGGCTGGGCTGGGACTGCGTGTGGGCCGGTGGGCTGGGCCGTGGCTGCATGGCGATGAGCTGGACCTTGTTGGCCTGGCGACGGGTGCCGTCCGAAGAGCCCCGGGACAGGCGGTCGACGTGGTCGAAGATGGAGGACGAGGAGAGCAACTCGTCCGGGCCGCTGCCCGAGGGAGGGACTGGGGGAGCGGGGGACAGACAGAGAGGTCGAAGGTCAGGAGAACAAAAAAAATGTGCTGATAGTCAGTAATAAGGAGTGAGACACATTGGGGAGAAAGATAGGAAACGTACCCATCTTGCTTCTCCCTGCGGTCCAGGGTGCAACAGGGGAGACAGAACAGAGGAAGGTGGATTCAAGAAGAGAGGCACAGAATTTATTCAGAGGGACAATCTTTATAAAAAATACTTTTCTTTCCTCTCACCCCCCCCTGGCATGGCGAATATGGGGTTGGCGGGTGTGTTTTGAAGATTTTACCTTAATTTTTTACCTTGTTATAGCATATAGTATATAGTATCACTGAATATCCACAGTTGCACATGTTTTCTGTCTAAAAAAGAACCAAACGAAAGGCATAATGCCGCTCCCGTGTGTGATTCTAGACAGCGTGCCGCAATGCCGGCTCAGAGCCGTGATCATGGGGCGTGACATGTAACACTTTTATTATTTTATTATTTTAAATGATACAATTATATAAAATTATTTAATTTAATAAGCCCTGTAGCCTCGGGTGAGGACGGTGCTGACAGCGGAGCTGTGAGCTGCAGAGCTGTGAGCAGCCAGGACCGAGATCTGTTTCCCCCTAGCCTGTCAGGATGTGTTCCTCCCGCTATAATGGACAATTTTAAGGATATCAGGCTTGTGGGGAAACAAGTCAGCAGTACTGTATGAATTTGACAGATGTGTGAGCTTGCTTTCTTATTGAACACAGGGGGAACAGTATCCGACAGTAACATTCTCAGCTGTCAGGATGTGTTTTCCCTGCTATAATGGAGGGATAGTTTTAAGATATAATGGTTTTAAGACAAAGATAAATTGCGGTAAAAGTGTACCTGTTGGGACAGAAAACAATCAGATATTTTTGGTGAACGGGTGCTTCCTTCGCTGTTTGAACGTGGGCGGGGCAATATGGGGAATTAGGGGGAAACAGATCTCGACGGGGAAACGGAGTTCGATACAACACCGGCACCGGAGCGCGGAGCCGGGAATGCGCAGGGAGAGGTAGACCTGCCTCCGGAGACAGTTACTCCTCCAGAGGCAGAGCGTGTCGGACATGTTGAAAATGATCACACTGATTTAATAACATTGGGTTCGGGTTATTGCGTCGGGGACTCCACACGGAACTTCTCCGTAAAGGAGGCAAGCGGCTCCCCGAGTTCTAAATTTGAGCATTAAAACTTTTAATATATTCCAATATAAAAAATAATAAAGTATACGAATTCTAATGGGATTATAGAGGGATATCTGCAGCCCTAATAGGTTTTAAGGTTAATTTTGACAAGGCGCAGCTCCCCAATGGAGTTTTTTTTTTCCTGCGACCAACCGTCACACCCCTGTCCCGGCATTCCGGCTGTGCCTTTTACACAGACGGCGTTTCGGCCCTGTTTTGCCTCTGTGACCACCTCCGCTGCTGGCTCAGAGGCGGATCAACAATGCCACCCCCATTCCGTGTTCGTACCTTTAATACAGAATGGCGAGGCGGAATAATGGTGCAACACTCCCGCACTGAACAGGCTGTAAAAGGGGCTACTGTCTCTCTTCCTCTCCCTCTCTTTCTAACCCTCTACCTCTCTTTTTCTCTCGCCCTCTCTCTCTCTCTCTCTCCACCGGTTCCTCGAGCTTTGAAGCACCACCTTTAATCAGCTGTTCTCCTGCTGAGTCGGCAGATAATTAGGTAAAGGGCACATGCACAGATCACCACGTGCACGCTGATGAACACGTGTACAGTGCGTACATGCACTGCGACGTGCATCCGCACCGTACCTGTCTCAAATAAGCTTTTGTACAGTTTTACAAAATGCACGAACTGAAGAATCCAAGACTCTCCAAGTATCCCGTATAATGAGCACTCACACTCACACACACACACACACACACACAAACACAAACACACACACACACACACACACACACACAAACACACACACAATTACTGTCTCCGTTTGCTGGCTGCCAATTATTCTTGACATTTCAACGGTGCAAAAAATCAATGTCAAAAAAGAAAAGGACAAAAGCTAAATTTGGAAGAAAAAAACCCGCCTGAAAAATACAAGAAAAACGCATTCGAAACAAGGAAATGTGTCGTGAAATGAAACGTATTCTCTCAGAATGGAGGGGGCATGAAAAGTCTGCTGTTCTCTTTCAAAAGTTATTCATTCCGCTTAAAGAAATCCCCAGAATTAGATATCTTAAGACATGTTTTCTCAAAGACAGTTGAATAATCTCACATGCACATTCCCGGCCAGTCAATTTATCTCAAAAGTAATTAAGAGATAAGTAAATAAGTCTTTTAAGCCTTTTGTAAACGAGCATCATGCAGCCGTCTCCTACCGTTTTTAGTTGTCTTTCGATGCTGTTTCCCCTCATTGGACGTGGCCATGGGTCTGGTGCTTTCTTCTGCGGACTCTCTGCCACTCGATTGTTCGCTGCCCAACGAGTCCCCATCTGATGGGCTGAGCCTGGCCAATCAAAAAGCAGTGCTGATGTCTTTGAACAAAGTGGCAGTGCCGTGCCTTAATCTGCCATTCCCCGTTGGCAACCAGGTGCTGGCTTCAAGTCAATACGATTTTTCTTACTTTATGAAATCAATAGCGATGTTTACTTATTCTAATGCATGCCTTGGTTGTGATTTTGAATATTATTGTTCCATTCAGAAGAGAGGTTGCATATTTGGGGGCGTGGCTAACTTGATTGACAGGTCTCATTCAAACAAGGTGGGCATGTTTCTTCCTTCCTCCAACTGACAGACTCCGGACTCCAGACTCTGCCCCGCTGCCCAACTACCCCCCTACCCCTACCAAGACGGTGACGAGCGTAAACCCAAATTCGAGGCTTCAAATCGTCTCTTCAAAAGCAATGGGGGGGTGTCACATCCATTTTTTCTACAATCTATGGCTTGAACAAAACACAGATTAATGCACTTTGGGCCTTGATCTCGGTCCTATCTTGGCCTCACCTCCCCCTGCGACGGCTGGACCTGACTGCCTTGGTGGAGGAGCCTTTGGATTTGGGGGTGTTTAGGTCTCCACCCTCTGAGGGTGTGGCCTCTTTGCAGGGTGCTGGAATGGGGCCAGGCTCCTGGATCACCATGATGTCGTCCTTACTGTGCTGGCCCAGATGGAGCTTAGCAAAGTCAAAGCCCTTCACACTGGGGGCCTGCAGCTGCAAAGAAACAAATGATAATCATAAAAACACTTAAGTCCTAGAAGAGACCCGTGCATATCTATGTCCCTATACTTGCACATGGAACAGGAATTGAATGAGGCATTTGTACAGCACAGGATAGACTGCACCGACCCCCCAACCCGCCTCCCTGACTGACCTTTTGCCTCTGCTGGATGGTGTTGATGGCGTCCGGCTGGAACTCCAGCTTCTCAGAGCCGCACAGCTTCCAGTAGAGGATGATGATGATGAAGACAGCCAGCAGGACGGGGACCACGACGCCCACGATCAGCCAGATGCTGCTGCTCTGCGTCTCTGACGGAGGCACGGACAGTGTCTCCACAGCTGAAGAAAAAAACGTTTTTAAAAAGTTCTGCAGTTCTGGATGGAACTGCAGCCGGCGTAATTTCTGATTTGTATAAATTTGTAATAGTTTTGTCAATAAGTTTCAAAGATAAATGTGATAAAAGCAGGAAAGCAGGAACTAAGATAAAATAAGATATAAAAAACTGATTGAAGACTAGTCCAGGTGCAATTTGAGTCAATATTAGCTAGGGAAGACCCTGGTGTGCCAAGCCTCTTGCACAGTAAGTAAGGGTCCAGCCAACAATGGCTGGTATTAGTCAAAAATCAGATCCTCACCTAGACCTTAGCCACGCTGAAGCCATACCACAACTAAATCAACTCTAACCTGGTACTGAAACTGTAGCATTTCTAACCTTATACCTAACCATAACCACCTAACCTCATGCCTATACTTAACCATCTATAGCCTACTACCTGACCATAGTAGGTAGCCATCCTACTAGAGAGTCCCATTGCACTTCAAAGTACATTAGGAACTTCGTCCAGGCTGTAGCTGGGTCTAGGTGAGCCAGAGCGGCCATATAACTGAAGAGCAGAACCAGGGGTGGAGGTGAGACTCACGCTGGGCCAGAGGCCTCTGCACTCGGTGGCCAAGCACGATGGCGGCTCTCTGGAGGTCCAGGCGGTTTAGCGTGGCGGCAGTGGCCTCGGCGGGGATACGCTCTCCACCGGGACCCTCCACGAAATACAACACCTCCAGGGGGCGCTCCACACCCAACAACCTGGCCACTCGCACCACCTGGAAACAGGACACAGCTGCGGTCAGGGTACATGCACAATGGAATACTATCACTACTATCAGAAGGTGCCAATACAATAGGTATTGTGCAATTATTCTCATTCACTACATATTGCGATTCAATGTTAAAATGTGTCTAAGTGTTTGAACTTTTAACATTAGTTCATAGAAAACAACTGAATCATTCTTCCAATGAGAACACACACATCATGAACGTAATTCATAAAGATAATGCACATCGTAAGTCAAGCCCGTCTTTCCATGCTTCATTGCAATGTAGCCAAGTATCAGTATAGCATGTTGTATAGTTGTGTTCTCCATCGTAGATGTTGTTGATATCCAGAAAGTAGTTTCTGTTCAAATCCACAACTTATCCACAACTAAATGCGTCAAATTGTGTGTGTGTGTGTGTGTATGTGTACCTGTAAGCTGTTGTTGCCCACAGCGGTAGCTCTCCTCCAGCGCCGCTTGGTGCTCTCTCCCAGCCCTTCCTCCAGCAGCAGAGCCAGACGTCTCTCCAAACGGGCTTTGAAGCTCCGCTCTGCCACCAGCTGCTCCTGCACACCCAGTAGGACTGAAACCCACGTGCACGGACACACACAAACAACACACACACGCAGGCATCATCAAGCTCACAATGGGAATCAAGTTTTTTAAACAAGTTTTTTTCCCTGTTGCAGAAAATAATGTTATATGCTGTAGGGGCGGTTTCTTCAGGCTCTTGACTTCAAAGCCTTCAAAGCATATTCATATATACAAGTTCAGCTAATATATTTTTCTCTCAAATATCATTTCATTACCATAATTTCTTTGGATTCGGTGAACCAAGAACCTGTCAACATCGATTCAGTTATAGTGATCAACAAAATAGTGATCAACAGCACGGTGTTGTCTTACCTGTGCGAACCCATGTGGAGCGCAGATGGTGAGAGGTATTTAGCTCAGGGTAGTGGAACGCTGTGGACACAAACACACAAAGAAACACACACATCAGCGTGTTTGTGCACATACAGCATGTATTTTTCACAAGAGGACCGTGTGTGCGCGTGTCAACGTTTCAGTGTGTCCATCTTACGTTCAGCGATCTGCTGGGTGGGGAAGCCCAGGTAGAAGCTGAATTCCACGACGCTGAGATTCCTCAAGTGTTCGCTGACCTCTGACCCCAACAGGTAGCCCCGCCCATCCCGTACCGTGAAGGTGATGTCGACCGGAACCTTCTGGTTCCGGCCGAACGCAGTTCTCGACAAAACCATGGTGATGTTCAGAAGCTGGAGGGCAAGACGCACATTACGTGTTAGTAAACCACCAAATCCTTCTCTCCACCCACTCTGAAGCTTGGAATTCAAGGATCTGCGCACTCCTGGGTTAAATACGTGACCAATCGCTCAGACCAGGTCTCATGGAGAGGATCACTCTCCAGACCTTGCACCCTAAATGCTGGTGTCCCTCAGGGCTCAGTCCTGGTGCCTCCGCTGTTCTACTTGTACACTAAATCCCTTGGTGGTGTGATCTCCTCCCATGGCTTCTCCTACCACCGCTATGCAGATGACACTTAACTCTATCTCCCCCAACCCCCAGGTAGACACACCGAGAGGCGCATCTCTGCATGTCTTCAAGACATGAAAGCATGGATGTCTGGGCACCGCCTGCAGCTCAATCTCGACCAAGCTCCTGTTTCTCCCTGGGAAAGACTGCCACACAGACTCCAGAGTAGAGGGAGGTAGAGGTAGACGTAGAGTAGAGTAGAGTAGAGATAGTAGGAAAAGTAGAGGTGGTGTAGAGTAGGTAAATTAGAGATAGAGTGAAGGTAGAGTAAAGGGAGGTAAAGTAGAGGAAGAGTAGAGGTGCAGTAGAGTAGAGATAGGTAAACTAGAGTTAGAGTAGATCCAGGAAGAGGTAGAGTGGAGTAGAGGTGTAGAGGAAGGTAGAGGTAGAGTAGACTCCCTTGTCCCTCTCTTCTGGAGGAACAACAGCTATTGCTTCCCTTTTGAGAAAATCTGTTATTTCCCAGGACAGGGATTTGTCATTGTGGATTCCCTCATCAATTCCCTTGGTAATCGTCAACATTGTATCAAGGTAAAAATAATCCATCCATTGAACATTTTAATAATACAGTATATGACTTTCTTCATACCACACGCACCTGCACCGTAACATTGCCCAGTTCGTGCGAGCGCCTGCGCGTCTCGGCGTAGGCCATCAGCAGCCCTCTCTCCACCCGCTCGCTGAAGTTGCACAGGCGGATGTCCACGTGGCGGGGGACAAACTGCAGCACGGAGTGGACCTGGTACCGGAGCTCCGGCACAGTGTAGAGAGGGGAAACCGAGGGCACCGAGCCGGAGAGCCGCAGAACGTTGATCACAGACATGGCGGTGAAGATCAGCGGCCCAGACACGACGCGGAAGGCAAAACTGCTGGGAGTCCTCAAGAACTGGCAGAGCAAAACGGAGGTGTTCAGAAAATGCCATTGAACCAAACAGCGGGAGACTCACGACGGGCAGGTGTGCGCCATTGGACTCGATTGTGATCGGTCAATACCGGCGCATAGTTTGGTTCATTGTTGCAGTGCAGCTACGTTGTTGTTGACTATATTTCCCAGCGGGAGGTCTTAAACTAGACCTACTAGTTGTAAAATTGTCAATATTCTGTCTCAATGTAGAGTTATTTTACTTAGTTAGTAGCCGTATAGTAAACGTGATACAAGACCTGATCACCCGGGGGTTCTGTTGCGATAATGATCGGCTTGACTAAAAATTTGCTTATTACCACTGAGACCTTTAAGTAGGGCTGTACAATGTATTGTATCACTGTACGTTCTATGTTTTTACAATACCTTAGTGACATCTGAATTGTTTAAAAAAATAAAATTTATTAGAAAATACATCTTATTGTAGTGTGATTTGTATTGAAAATACAAACACATTCACAAACCCTTATACCCGCAAAAGGTATGAAGATACATGATACTGATGATTTTTTGACAATCAAGTGATCATCACTTACCTGAAGTTCTATGGAGCGATTGAACTCTCTCTTCAACATATCTCTGACCTGAGTAAATCCAGCAGAGGGGCCTTTGGAGCTGACTGTGGGAGACAGACACAGAAACAGCAAAACTTTAGATTAGTTTACTAGGTTTCGCCAGACAAGGTATTGCGTCAATTATATTGTTGAAAAACGTCAGGCTGGTGATATCACATGGCGTCATGTAGTGCAGTGCTGTTGTCTTACCCACTCTGACCAGGTACATTTCAGGCTTGGTGACGTTACACAGGTACTGTCGGGAGGTGGGGGTCTGGGCCACCCTGGGCGTGGTAACTGGCGGTGCTCTGGTCAAACTGATCACTCTGATCTGGGTGGTGGTGGTGCCGGCTGTCGTGGTGCTGGTGATGGTCACCTTGGGGATGGTGGTTGTGGTGGTAGAGGTGGTGGTTGTGGGCCTGTCAGTCGGGACTCTGGGAGCAAGAGGCGGTTTAAACGTGATTCGTGCCACCTTATCTCCACCAAAGGGGGGTCTGTCGGGTCTTTGGGGAGGCGCGGGAGGCCCTGGGGGCAGGGAAGGGGCCCTGCTGGTGGTGTTGGAAGGGGGACGTGGAGGAGCGTACCTGCCCGGGATGCCTGGGTGGTCCCTCGGACGGGGAGCGGGGGAAAGGGACGCCGCCTCGGAGGTGGTGCCGAGTGAGGGAGTGGG
>OMKR01050806.1:0-10601 GCA_900302355.1 Cyttopsis rosea
GTGGGTGTCCCCCCCCCCCCCCCACCACACACACACACACACCTGGTATTTTAAAGTCCAAACAACAAAAGTGCATCTCATAATAATGAACTCTATTTGGTGTAAACGTCCCTGTTTGGCCACCGTGACCAGTCGTTAGTGTAGATACTGTATCTAGCTGCTTGCTGACGGGTGCTGGGGTATTTCAGAGGAAAAAGAAGATGAGAGTGAAACGGAGGGAATCAGACCCGCAGTGCTACAGCCGCAAAGAACAGACGGAGATAGTTTACCACGCCAAGTAAGACCGACAATATGAAGGATTTCTCATCCACTTTTCTTGATCTTGGTTATTACATTCGTATCCCGTTGTCCCCAAACTTCAGGAAAAGGAAAACCATGAGACTGGCCCGAGCGCTGTCTGACCTGGTCAAGTACACAAAGTCTGTCCGTGTCCACGACATCGAGACGCAAGGTGCAAAGCAGCACATACATCAAAAAACACCATTAAGTCCGTTTTATTCCCGCTTCATTTTCTGATGTTTGCCGCCCGTCCGCTAGCCTTTGCGAGCAGCTGGCAGGTGTCGTCCCTCAACGAGAGCGTCATGAACCAGATCCTGCAGCTGAAGCCGGGTCCCCTGGTTCGCTTCAACCAGCGGCAGCTTCTACGCGTCTACCCGTCCAACTACCGAGTGGACTCCAGCAACTTCAACCCACAGCCCTACTGGAACGCAGGGTGCCACATGGGTAGGACTGTCTCAAAGACTTCTCTGTTTGCAGTGTTTTTAATGGCGGCGTGGGGGGGGGGCAGCGGCTCGTCCAGTGATCGGAAGGTTGCCGGTTCGATCCCCGGCTCCTCCTCCTAAAATGCAGAGACTGCATTTCGTCGCCTCAGTACTTGAACTCACACTAAACACACTAAACACTAAAGTTGAATCTAATCGACAGTAATCAATCATCCTTGGAATGTCCTTTCAGTTGCAATGAATTATCAAACGGAGGGCCGCATGCTTGAACTGAATAGAGCCAAATTCTCAAGCAATGGCAACTGTGGATATATTCTGAAGCCTAAGTGCATGTGTAAAGGTATGTGGAAGCCTCAGCAGAGGTAGATGGAATAAACTCAACGACAATGTGCAGATGAACTGAAGTGAGTAATGTGCATCTTGGAATTCCTCAGGTGCCTTTAACCCCTCGACGGAGGATCCTCTACCGGGACAACGAAAGACTCAGTTAGTTCTTAAAATAATCAGTGGACAGCAGCTCCCCAAACCCAAAGACTCTGTGTTCGGGGACAGGGGAGAGGTGAGGCCTACGTGCCATCAGTATGAAGCATTTATTCAAATACTTTTTGTTAATAATTGGTGCACTCCTATAAACGTGTTATTTCTGTTGCTCTAGATTATTGATCCCTTCGTTGAAGTTGAGATTACTGGTCTCCCAGTGGACTGTTCCAAGGAACAGACCAGAGTGGTGGATGATAATGGTAAACCTGTAGACTTTATCCTGCAACAGTGAAATTCCTCTTTTATACTAAAAAATGCTTTTTTGTTGTGATGATTTTCAGGATTTAACCCTATGTGGGAGGAAACCCTTGTCTTCAATATTCATATGCCACAAATTGCTCTGGTGTGTTTCCAATTGTGGGATCATGATCCCATTGGACGGAATTTCATTGGGCAGAGAACAGTAGCTTTCACCAGTATGATGCCAGGTAGACAATTATAATAGACAAGATACTTGACTAACACATACAGGGTTTATATTAACAAAATACTTAATTACAAAATCTTTCGCAGGTTATCGGCATGTGTATCTGGAGGGTATGGAGGAGGCATCGATCTTTATTCACGTCGCTATAAATGACATAACAGGAAAGGTAAGTAGTTCAGTATTATATTTGTAGAAAATTATATTTGTTTGATTTGAATGTTTCCTGTTAAAAAATTCTGGTGTCCTTTGTGAAACAGGTCAAGCCATCAAATGCGGTGAAAGCGGCCAAGAAACATATTCAAAAAGCAGCCAAAAAACACATGAAGGGCCATCAGAAGCAGCCTTCTTTGGACTTCTCTGTTCTGTCTTCCGATGACGGACGTCCGCTTCACTTCCGCAGGGAAGTAGATTCCTTCTCTCAGGACAGTCCCAATGGAGAATTGGTTTCTCCGGGGCTCGGGCCAGCAGCCAGAGCTGCCATTCATAAAGGGGCTATGAGTGAGCCCGTGAGGCGCGCTCGCAGAGTTCGAATCGAAGAACCACCAAGGGCAAGGAAAGGGATCCTCAGTCGAATGTCCTCCACCATCTCCAATTCACGGGTGATCGCCACATGTGTGAAACGGGATAACTCCGACCCGGAGGCATTCTCGCACATATCCCGCGCCGATAATTCCGATCTGGAAGCCCAAACTCCATTTGAGGCAGAGTGGCCCGAGCTGGAGAATCAGCCTAAATCCCCGCAGCCAAACTGGGCCGAGCAGCAGAGCCCTTTTCAAACAACTGAACCCGAATGGCCTGAGCCACTTGCGCCTGAGGAATTAGCAGCGGGACGGGAGCCGGCCGACGAAATCGCCCTTGAACCCCAGTTAGCATCTGAAACGCCAAGTCGGTCTGAATCAGTCTCTCAGCCCCAGCCCTCAGCGCCACCTCTCCCCAAGACAGACGTATTATACACCGCTTTTCCATTCCCGCTTATCCACCCGCCATCTCCTTCCAGGGTACGGCGTACCTTGGAGGCTCCCCCCAACCCGCGCCCGTCCACCCCCGTACGAACGAAGGCCCGCTCAAGCAGTTGCCCGCGAAAACAGACGAGCTCTCCCCACACACCGATGGTGAAGCGCAGACCGGCGGTGCGATGGCAGAAACCTCCTCCGGACAGAGATGGCAGCTACAGAAACCAGGTGAAAGCCGTCGCCAACGGCCTCTGCCTGTCGGACAGCTCATCCAACGGCAGCGGCAGCGCGGACAGCCTGGAGTCCCCGCCTGCCTGCGCGCCAGCTGGCACAGAGCAGCGGGAAGGCACCTTGCAGAGGGAGATGAATGCTCTTTTTGACCAGAAGATGAGAGAGATCCGCTGTAAATCGCCAATCTTTTCAAGCGGTGACTTTTGACACTTCATTCCTTGGCGAGGGGAGAGAAAAACTGACAATTGCCTTTGGGCAAGTCGGCTCTTACTTTCCTCTTTCTTTTCCCGATTCAAATCAAAAATAGATACGAGTGGTTTATTTTTGTTTTTTTCTGTTATTTATTAGAATGCTGCATATTTTAGATTGTTCACTGCAAGCATAACATGATATTAGACTCTAGACAAATTGAGAAATAGAAGGACAACAACCAGCAACAAGGGAAATGACAGCCTCATTAATCATAATCAGTAATAAAAAAAAAACGTATATTTCACTGCAGGTTAAACATTTTGTTTTGTATGGAAAGGCGTTGCCGCAAGCAATTATATTGGCTTTATTCTTTTTACAATTTCTATTATGTTTATAAACTGCACAATTTTATCAACAAACAAAATAATGTTTTATATCTCTGAGGATGACAATCATATTTTTTATGGTAAAAAGAAAACACATTTGTATTTTCAGAATATTGAAATTGTGTGATGCCATTGCCAACTGTACAAAGCCATATGATCTGAAAGCAGTGGTGCATAAAATGTATTGTAAATAAGTTTAGTTCTTTGTGTATGAATATTTAATACATTGTTCATCTAAGTTTCAAGTTTATCTGTAATTTTGCTTTTTAATTACAGTTTTAAAAGCTGCTTTTGCATAACTTGGAATCAATAAATGTTATAATAAAATGTGCTTGTCCATTCGGTTGCTGATATATTTTTTTTAATTTAGCGCAACATAAAACTATAGCTCATAATGATGTGTAATTAGAATCTACTATTGACTAAAATTAAAGCAAAAGCAAAACCTAAGCAAGATCATCTGGCATTTTCTGAACTTTAAAAACCATTTCTATTGTGCCTTTACTTCAAAATCCAAAGTTTCTCCAAATTTGTGGATTCAGCAATGATACTCATGCTCCCTCTTTGTCTTTCTCTGCGGGTCCCTGGGGTGTGTTGACATTGCTGCTCTTCAGACGCTGACTCAGCTCATCAGACAGCACAGTGCAGCAGGATTTCTGTAGGAAACATATATCGGTGAACAACTTAAAATCCATACAGTATACTTACATCTTACATACGTCATGATAATAATTATATATTTATATTGTGCATAAGAATTATGCAATGAATATGCTCTTGGTATTATGTACAGTATGTCCAAATGTACACATAATGTCGGCATGTACAGTATGTGTGCCAGACGTTCCACTACATATGTACGGTAAGTGTGAAGTTGTGTGCTCGTACCCTCTGCTCCCCAGCGCTGCTGCGGCTCTTGGAGGTGAGCTCCAGCATAGCTAGCATGATCCCCAGCCCCAGACCCAGGACCAGCACCAGGAACATTCCCTTCAGGCTGTGGGGCTGCACGGCAGCGCCGATGGAGGCGTCCACCATGCAGCTGCTCGCCCACCATTTGCTGCGCAGGTACGACAGCTCTCCAGCCTCACTCAGCTGCAGGATGGCCACGCTCAGGTTTTTTATTATCGGAGACCCTTTCAAACATAAAACCAAAAATATTTAAATGAATAGAAAATAAATATTTTGTAAATCTTCAAACTCCTGTCATTATGCTTACCTAGGGAGGCAGCGATGCTGTACCCTCTCATACCAACAACTTCATGGGCTCTGACCAACTCACAGTGGCGAGCTACTGCCAAGTCCAGTGAGACGGACTCTCCGATGAATGCAAAGCTTCCCTCCTTTGCTCGACGGACGCCCTCGTCCATAGACGACACAAAGCTATTGGTTCTCTCCATGTGCTCGTAGATTCTGCGGTAGGCTGGGTTGTTTGAATTCTGAACAAAGAAGAAAATATTACAGAGGAGAGGAAGACGAGGCATACCGGTGATGAATTGGTCATCTAAATCCAGGGTGAAAAACAGAACATAAGGCTTACTTTAAAGAAGGCGAGGGTGGAGGAGCCCGCCAGGCAGCCATACTCAATCACATCCTGATTGGCCAAGTCCTCAAACCCTTTCACCATCAGGTTCGAGGAGCCAGAGCCATTGACAGAGCTGAGGTTGGAAAAATAGCAGGCCAGGAGCACAACAGTGAATAACCACCAACTGCAGCAGATGATCCGAACAGACGGAGCTTTGGGGTGAGGACCAGCACCTGACAACAGAAAATGGATTTAAAAACAAAAGGTTGAAGAGTTGAAAAAGGAAGTCAAAGGTTGGTAAGAGCAATGGCTCTTCTTTGTACAATTCAGTGCCATGTTGCTGATCCTTTACCTTGTAGGGTGAGGGCTCCGGCTGCGTACCACAGGCTGTGCAGCAGGGTGAAGGTGTTCTCTTCACTGCGTGGTTGGCTCCATTCACATGGGCTCAGTCTGTGTTTATGCAAATGTCAAATGTGTGACAACACTCAAAGACATTAGACTTTGACATGAAATTCCCGAGCAATGTAAATCCTTGGAAGTCAAGCCTCTCTGACCTGGCAGATAAAAAGATGCAAACGGCAGTTCCCAGGTAGGCGATGAGTATGCCCACCCATGTCTCAGGAGAGAAAGGAGTGAGGAAATCAAAGAAGGACGCCACCTCGGAGATGTCTTTCCTCAGCAGGATGCTAATGCCTGTTTGCATGAAGGGTTTGCTCATCTCCACCGCCTTCTCGCGAGCCGCAGTTAGAGTCAGAGGAGCGATGGCGAGCTCTGCCTCCTGGAGGGAATAGAAAAACACACGAAATGATTAACAGTTAATAGGCTGATTAACACATGGTGAGCATTGATAATGAGTCTCAAAAGCTGCCGATTTCCCCGTGGATGGGTCGACTGTCCTTTGAGCCCTCAGAAAGAAGAGGCTTTTATCTACTCACTCCTCTCACCACCTCTCCAATCATTCCGTTCCAGTTGCCGCTTTCGTCCTGTCTGCCGTATGAACTGTCCTTCACCAGGTGAACTTTGTACTTGAAGCCCAGTTTCTTGGACAGTTCAGAGAGCAGGTCCATGCAGTAGCCTTCCATCTGAGTGCCCTTAGACATGGTGTAAGGATCTTGCTAACAGGGAGAAAGTCAAACAAGTCCAAACTAAATCAGAGCCGTACGTGTAATCTTTAATCTGGTGGTTCATATTACCGAGAGGTTTAAGACAAAAGCAAGTGAAAAACATTAACCACCTTTATGGTTGTTATCCTCAACTCTGTTCGCACTGAAGGAGGAAAAAAGAGAACAAAAAAAGATGGTTATTTGATCATCACATCAGCCTGTGTATTAAAGTAGACCTGAAGGTTATCATTGAAGAATGGAATTGAGTCGTTGGAAGATGTCCCGATCTTCCAACGCATTGCAGTTGGAGCAGAATAGAACATCATCACTAAAGCTTTTTACATTTTTCAGCATCGGGGAGTTGGCACTGTGAGTTTCTTTGATACGGGGGTGAAACACTTTTGACTCCCCAAAGACTTTCACAGTTGAAGCCCACTCGAGATTTCGCACAATCAAAGAGTGTTTTGTGTGATGGCCGTCTTTAGTCCTCATTACAAATGTGCGAGGTGAATTTGAGTTTATAAACACCCTCTAAATCACAGCCAGTTTCCGGGATCCTACAGATCTGGCCGTTTTGCTTTTCCTTTGAAACGCAGTTGGAACACCACAATCTATTTAGATGAGTAAAAATAGCTGAGCATGTCGATTCAAATGGTCACAAAGCCGTGGCGCTGTGAGGTAAGAGGGCAGTCAAAGAGCAGCAGAAGTCTTGATTCGGGCCAAGGCCTCAAGGCTCCATCACCACTCAGGGTGACCCTGACAACCACCAGCTCTTCCTTTTCAAAAGATGACACGTATACAAGTGCTTTGGGGTCCTGTCATTTCTTGGCCACTCTAAGACATAGGGCCTTTGTTTGTTCTATTGACTTGATTTATTAGCACTTTCTGAGGATTTTCGGCTGGCTCGCTTCCTCTTCCACGAGAGCCCGGCATGGCGTGCCAGGCAGGATGTGCCTCTCCACTTTGATACTGTGCCCAGCTGACAGTTCGTCCATTTATGCCTTGTCAAGCCTCACAAAGTTTGACCACATCCAGCAGAGAAAACAAGCCGAGTCTGGCCCAAGAATAACAATTCAGCCATCAAACAAAATCACAAATGCACTGACTATGGAAACATTTATAGCATCTAGTTACATAACATTCCTAAACAGACCCTCTTTCATACAATTATATTAAGGTTTTGATGCAGCCTTGTGTCATCAGGCTAGCGGGACAGGTCTGATATTGTTTTGTTGCTATTATTACCACTAGAAAATGTCAACAAACTGAGATAAATACATTGCTCCTTACTTGCAGTACATGTACCAAAGTCCAAAAGAAGTCCCATGGTACACACAAGAGACCCCAACAGCATCCGTGCCGAATCAACGTGCATCCTTTCAGAATGAAGACATGATTGGTAATCAGTGTATTAAAGCCATTACTGTACATTTGAGTGAACTTCTAAAAACAGGAATTAAAACTAGATCTAATAATCACAACAATGGCAATATTAACAATAATAAAAGCACTAATGATTAGAAGAACATAATAATAATAATAATAATAATAATAATAATATAATAATAATATTTATTATTATTATTATTATTATTATTATTATTATTATTATTATTATTATTATAACCTTCGTTAAGACACATCGGTTGGTCAGGGCGAATCAAAGAAAAGCATGAAAATAAATGTTTGTGTAACTCTTGTATAACTCCTGTCCATTTCCACGTGAAAACTCAGTCGCCTGGTGTCCCACTGGGACTTCATTGATACTCTGTCTATTCAGTCACGTCCTCCCCTGATTGCGGAGGCTGTTCTGTGCTCAACAAACACAGCCTCACATCACCAGTGGGTTCCTCGCCTCATCACAGGCTCGTACCTCCATCTTTCTTAAAGTCACATTTCTAAATAAACAACACGGAGACGTAACAACACTGTCTGCCGCCTATTGCTCATGCAGCTAGACCAACGGCTGCATGAGCAAAATATCCTCAACTCAATATTGAAGTAATTAGTTTAAAAGGTGTTATCAGGGTAATTCTTGCGCACAGACCTCTCCCATTAGAGGAAGACGACGCTTCAGTGCTTGTGCTTCACCTGCATCGCAGCTGAAGCCCTGAGCCGGTTATCTCATTTTGCACCGTTGGTTTTGTCAGGTTTGGCGGCAGACGGTGTCACCGTCAACGGAGCAAGAGCTTCAGCGCGAGCGCAAATATGCAGCTTTATGGTTTTAAACTACGCGAGACAATAGCACTTTTAACGCCACGATTTACAACCAAATTATCAAGAAGAAATCCCATCCATAGAAATATGGTTTTTATTTTTCGATTCAAATTCATCACATGTTCAAATTCATTATTCGTGTATTTACTATTACAGCCTCTTTTTTCCATTGAGGCGGTCACTCTTTTGAACTTTGGTGACTATTCAAGGTCACTTTTTCCAAACTATTCATGGAGCACAAAAGCCTCTCAGAAAATCATGTTTTTACTTTGCTTTGTGAAAAAATGCATCAAATTCTATGAAAACACAAAACTCCTGAATTAATTATTTTTACTAATTACTAATTTTCTACAGGTCAATTTCCAAATGTTTGCATGGACCAAAAATGGTATTCAACAAAAGTAAATAGCCATTTGCTATTGAAATACATTAAAAACCCTCCCCCGTCTTATTATTTTGCAGGGAGATACCCGCAAGGAAAACAGAAGACAAAGAGATGTTCCCACTCTGCCATTCAATGTCAGGGCGTGTCAGTGAGCTGAGGATGAGAATGAGAATATGATGGAGGTGGGTGTTGTGGCTCAGGGGATGCTGAATTGTTATGCAAAAACATGGTTGGGAGCAGTTGCTATTGGTCCATGGGAATGAGAAGGAGTAGGTGGAGAGATGTGGCAAAAAAATAAAGTTGGTTCCCATCATTTATACTGTAGCTGTTCCTACCACTACCTCACAGAATGCTTTACTATTGAGAAACTTACTACTCTGCTGCAGCTTCTCACAGTGCTTAAAGGCAGTCTAATGGGACAAGCGTTCAATGTTAAAAATGTTAAATCTCCTGCAGAAAGTAGGAAACTCATCCTAGACAGACTCATATGTTACAAAACCATGCAATATGTCAGGTTTTACAGGGTCTACAGACTATTTTGCACACCCACAAAGTACAGCTACTTTGGCGCCATCCGTGTTAATGTAAAAGACTAGAAACAGGAAGTTGTGCCGCTTCAGTCAGTCTTGGGGGAGACCACGAGTGAAGGGTTTCCGAATGCTTTGGATGAACTGCGGCAATAAGAGATTATTCCTTTTGGGAGAAAACGCGTGCTGTGGTTTCGAGTGTTTCTTCCTGAGATAAATATTTTCAGCTTCAAATTAACTGTTGTGCAGAGAGTGGCGTGCTGGAGAGATGGATAGAGAGTTTTCAAAAAGTGATCTGTAATTTAAAAAAAGTTTAAAAAAAAAAGCTTGTTAATACAATTGTAAAGCAGCTGTAACTCAGTGTGGCCTGTCAGTGTGACCTGCTTCTCATTGTGTTCTTAGTCGTGACTAAGCCTAAATAGCCAGGACAGCTACAATTTTCTATAATTGGCCAGTTAGTCAACTTCCCTGGAGCAAATTAGCAGTTTGTTTCTCAGCCACATTGTCCAAAATTCTGCATCCACTGAGAGTTCAGGACTCCTGAACTCTCAGAATTTTGGAGTGTTAGTCTGCCCTGTTGGTTCAGCTGCTTATATTCTTGAGTGTTGGCAGAAGAATTGGCCAGGCCAAGAGGCGACTGACAAGGTCAATGAATAATTTAATTGGATGAGTCACTGGGTTGAGCTGGATATTTTATGATGTTTTCGGCTATTAACCGAAGAGATACTAGAGCTTTTTGGGAGAAAGAGCAATCCCTCGCAAGAAAACCTGTTTCTTGGATGGGAAAGCTTACCAGAGCCACCAAAGGCCTGACCCCTATGTTGGCGGATGGCCATGAAACACAACACTAACCCAGGACACAAGACAACAAAGGGACTGACCTTCCACGATTAAAATGCATATGCGTGTCTGCATGTCCTGCATATTCTATTTGAAAGTTGCTAATATAATCCCTGTTGTCTGACGTCCAATGCAATGAATATGCATGCTGCGCTAGATATTATGCAGTGCTGTTTACTGTTGATTTAAGAAATGTGTGTTCGGTGCTAATGCATCAAGAATTCTACGAGAAATCATGATTAGAATGTGAACTAAGTGCACCTAATTCATTGCACGTCTCAAAACTGAATAGCCTAAAATGGCCATTAGTCGTGGCTACACAGCCACTAATCCTTATGTCAGCAATGAAATGTGAAAATGAATGCTGAACACATACTTTTCTGCAGCATAGAAGCATTTAAAGGCTTTCAACAGAATTATTTGTAGCTCTATGATGGTATTTGTCCACAAAACGCGATTTTGTTTCCTAATAAATCCATCCAGGAGAATTGCAGCGCTGTTTACAGAGCGGATGTCACACATTGACTGGCATTTTGATGTCCACCAGACCACGGTG
>OMKR01050808.1:0-11220 GCA_900302355.1 Cyttopsis rosea
GGGGGCCCCCATGCCCACCAGCGCCCCGCGCAAAGGGGAGGCTCACCACACCGTAACCGGTGAGATGCCCCGCCAGGCCATGAGCCCCGAGCCTCCATCCACGTCGCTGAGTGCACATGGCGCAAGGCCCAGACGTCCATCCCCCCATGGTAAACAGAGCCACCACCACCCCCGGCACCCGCCGCAGAGAAGCCGTGCAGCGGAAGGAAGGCTGACTGCCGCCCCCCGCACCGCAACCCACATCCATGATGTCCAGCAGCCACTGAGCAGGGGTCATTCCACTTTTCACTGTGCACAGTGGTCTGGTATGACATGTTGAGTCAAATTTGGCAGGTGAGCAAACTCATGCAGTCCCAAACAAATCAACTGGATGTAGCAGTACCTCTACTGAAAAAAACTGAAAAAGTCCTACAAAGCCACAGGCTATACACACATCAGCCAAGGATATGTGTGAAGACATGAATGTGAACACAGTCCTTGTGCAACAGTGGCTGAGGTCCACAAAGAGGCATTTCTCATACCAGTCTCCTGATGAGCCATTGTGGGATGCCTTGCAAAATCTGGAGGCAACCTTCTTTAACGTGGTGGTGGATGCTGCAGTGTCAGCACTAAAGAGGTTTTCCACTCTTGAAGATATGGAAGACAAGTTTGGCATTCTGTCACACTTCCAAGACCTGCCACACTAGGAGCTGATGAAGCAACCACAGGCACTTGCACACACCTTAAGGCATGAAGGGCAATCTGATTTGGATGGGAGGGAGCTGACTCAGGAGTTGGAAAATGTACCTGTCTTGCCATCAAAGAACATGACAACTCTTGATTTGCTGAAATTAATTCATACAAAGCAGCTCACAGAAATATTCCCCAATTTGTGTATTGCTCTGTGGATCATTGCAACTCTACCAGTAACAGTAGCTTCAGCTGAGAGGTGTTTTTCTAAGTTAAAACTCATAAAAACATACATCAGGTCAACCATGGCTCAAGAACACCTCAGTGGTCTGGCTGTAATCAGCATTAACCATAAGGTTGGTGGTCAGTTTTCATATGCTGATGTAATTGATGACTTTGCAGCGAGGAACGCCAGAAGGATTGCACTGTAAACCAGAATCAGCAAAAGCCAAGTGTGATGATGGCGAGATATGGCCAATGTAAATGTGGAATAGTTCTTGAGACAAAGTGAATTTGTAGTTTTATTTATTTTTGCATGTTATAATGTATTTTGATTATTTAACACATGTGCAACATACACTCAGTGCACAAAGTGTGCACATTATTAGGTACACTTGTACTGTACAATTCATTGTAATCCAATACACCAGCTCAGCCATAAACTTTGCTTTATGTTGCCTATAATGTTGAGGTTGTTTACGCTGAAGCGGAAGCTTGCCTAGGGCACCAATTGTGCTAGATCTGGCACTGGTTTTGGCATATCTAAAATGGCGGCAACTCTACCATTGCCCAGGGTTAGGGTTACATGTGTGTGATGAAATGTCATCACTCAAATAGTGAACGTTTTTTTGTGCCAGCTGGAGTTTAGTTTTAGACACTTTGTGACCATTTTGAGCTAAGTATTTTAGTAGGGCCTGTGTATCAGTGACACATGACTCCTCGTCTGGCGAGCAGATCAGTAAATTATGGATTAAAGTGCTGCTATGGTGTCAGATTTATGTCATGTCACATGCTCACAAAGAATTTTATTATTTCGCACGCACAGATATTAACTGCTACTCACACAATATAAGTCCTTGTGCACAAATTCAACAACCAAGGGTTGTACAGGCAGCTGCGAGCGAGAAACAATACATAGGGAGAGGCAAAGAATGGCACCTGCGTGTGTTGAACTAAGCAGGAGAAAGCAGTTTCTGCTTGGTGAGCGCTGGCAGCATACACGCTCTCACAGGTCACTCTGCTCCGGGGTTCTGCTCGCGTGAGTCATGACTTTCGACAATTTGGGGGCGGAAACCAAGGGAGAACTGGCCCTCTTATGATTGGTCACTTTCAACACGATCACACCCACATGGACCTCCTTGTACCTCGATGACAGCTTCCGTTAAGACAAAATAAATTCTGATAAAATAACATAAGATCAAATAAAATAAAGTAAGATAAATAAAATATGATCAAATAAGATATGTAGGATAATTTGTTACTTAAAATGATCAATCAGCTCGATAGGGGGCACCACCAGCTTTTAAATCTTTTAAAAGCTGGAAAATATTAATTTCAACCAAATTATAATTATAATTGATCAGTCAGAAGGAATTTGAACCCTTTTCTGATACATTTACATCAAAACACACTTAAGGAACACAGACACACGGGCTTCTTTCTCACAGTATGAAATTTATTTTATCACACTAACTAAATGAATAAATGAAAGAAAAAACACCTAAGAAAAGAAAACATGCAAATGAATAATAGTAAAGAAAATATGATAAAGAAATTAACCAAAGAAATATATTATTTTCCCCGAGATGGGCACCCAATGGCAAATAATCAGATTAAATGACTCTTCTCAAAAGATGTGAAAAAGGCAACTAGGGGCTTTGAACTTCTCTAAGAAAATTATTAATTTACTGGACATCAACATTGAGTCATGAACCGATTGAAAGCCTGGTGGCTTCCGGCGATACCGGGTGGAAGAACCCAGACAAGCAGCGGTGACTCACTTTCAGGGAGTCGTTCCAAGGGAACTGATGGGGCTCTCTAGAAATGGCGGTTGTCCTTTCGGAGCGGTGGTTGGTCCAGCGAACATAACTTGGCTACTCTCAACAATGTTCAGTAAGGAAGGAGTGTTTTGTGTTTCAAAACTTTGAAAACGGACAAACACACAAAAATTACAAAGTTTAACAATAAAAAACAAACAAAAGAAAAAAAAGGAAACGGCTCTTCAGTTGGATACTGAAGCAGACTGGTTTCATAAAATAAACGTGATAACTTATGGGATCTGAGTGGTGGAGCCCAACTCGATGACACAATGACCGCAGGCTGCTTTTAAAGTCCAGGTACAGAGTTTTGGGGACCTCCCTTTCCAAGATGACGGAGGTTTGTTTTGGTTTACTTAACAAATAGCCAAGGTGTA
Source organism: Cyttopsis rosea (assembly GCA_900302355.1). Lineage (NCBI taxonomy): Eukaryota > Metazoa > Chordata > Actinopteri > Zeiformes > Parazenidae > Cyttopsis > Cyttopsis rosea. The sequence goes on from OMKR01050808.1 coordinate 3,083, forward strand.
GTTTAGAGTTGCCTCCCCTTTCAAGATGGCAGAGGGGCGGAGTTTAGGTTAGCGCTAACCAATGGGGATTTGGTATTATTCTCTCGGACTGTTTAAATTAAACGCGCAGAAAAGTCAAAAATCCGTACCAATTAAGTTAAATGGTTAACATTACTTTCAAACATAAATTCTGGATAATGAGGTTTACATGGAAAATAATAAAACAGTATTCAAACATTCAATTCTCAAACGACTCGGTAGTTATCAAGAGTTATCAAACGTTTCTAATTATTAATTATAAAAACACATAATTCCGGGTGTCATTCATTATTCAAAATTTAACGCCATCATCCCAGGGTAAAGAATATAAAACACACTTTATTATGTCAAAAGGAAGTCGACACAGAAGAAAGAATAATCTTTATGTTTGAGAGGTGCAGTTCTCTTTGGGAACTCAAGAGGGAGACAAAAGTGACCATGGCAAAACACATTTAAATGAATTAATGTAACTTTGGCGATCCTGATCCGATGGCGACTTGAATTGATTCATTTTCATAAAATCACCTGGAGGAAAAGGTTATTGTGATTGCCAATTCATTCCTACATCAGTTTGATGTATTTCCCACTTGCCCAACTTAAACACAAAGCAAGGCAAATGCAAATGTAATCTCAGGAATGTGCCTAGGCCCAGGAAGACAAAAGGCATTTGGTCAGATTGGCTTCGTCCTCAGCAGGGGGTTGGGTTGATGATGCCTATATCTTGCGGAGTCCCAGCTGCACAAATACAAGCCCCATTTATTATACCACTCTTGCTTTAGTTTAATTATCCTGGCTAAGGAGCCAGAAGGGTTAATCGCCCTAGAAGGGTTAATCACCTCACAAGGTGTAGCAGAGTTCGAATCTCTCCAGGGATCAATGCTTTCACCCCGGTGAGTCCTGGGAAGGGTGCTGTAAAGCATCCTGTTATCAGTGTTCTGTTCCTGGAACTGGTTAGAGAATCCAGTCTCAACATTCCAATTGTCTGTTGGAAGATTCGGTGGCAGTCGCATAACGCTACAGATAAAATAAGATAAAATAAAAATAAAATAACCCATCCTATCCCATAAACTCTTCTTCATCTTCTGACAGTACCCGAACTCCGGGCTTCCTGTAATGGAAGCTGTCGTCCAGGATGCTATATGCTGCCATTTATAAATTAGAAATTTTCTCCTAATGCGGCAGAGAACACTGCCGGAGACTACACATAGCCCTGTGGCATGCGAGTCCATGTGTAACACCTCCCTTTAAAAGTGAAAGCGAATCACAATTGTGAGTTTTTGTCTACAGGGATGTCAAAGAAAGCCTTTGCATGGTCAATAAAACATTTTGATGTACCCGGGACTTGAGACAAAATGCTAGTGGGATTAGGAACAACAGGTGCTCTATGATGAACGGCGTCATTCATAGCATGCAAACTTTGAACAAAACGCCACGAGACTCCGTCTGCCTTCTTAACAGGTGGTATTGGTGTATTGCATGATGATGAGGGACAAGGTACAATAATTGCCTGCTTCTAAGAATGATTCAAATTCTGGGGTAATTCCTAAATTGGTATCTGGTCGTGGACGGCCCTCTTCATTAGTCCAACATCATATTTATTTGTGGCCCAGAGTGTCTCTGGCACCCCCTTTAACGCGAGGTGTTCCTCAACATTAAATTTAACAAAAATCCCTGTTGTATTTTCTTTTGTTGCAACAACAGGGAGGAGGTCGACTGATCACACACCCATAGAGGTGTATTGATAAGGAAACCACCAAACATTACTTTTTGGGCTAAATTGACTCCCATCAGGATACACCTGCCAATCTGTTATGCTAACACATTTGGCAACCCAAGGGCCAATAGATTGCCATGATAAATTTGGTAATTTTGCCAATGACACAATGGAAGGGAATCAACATCATAGCAGGCACCCTATCTCTGGGCGAGCACAGTTAACAATTCACATTAATGGTTTTCCCTAAACCATTTATTCTCAAAATCTTTATCCTGTCCTTCATCACTAATTCTGGCAGTACAATGCAATTCTGAGGGGTCCATAAAATCTTCCACAATTCTATAGCTTTTCTTACCAATTCATTACTGATAGAATGTGGACCGCTTTCTATAAATCCCATGCATAGTAAGCTGGTGGTTCTGGGCTCCACTGAACCATGGAATGCTATGCATTTTTTTTAAACACACGAGACCACTCTCTGTACACTCGATGGTAATGCCTAATAAACACATCAGTTCTTGGCCACACAGGTGAATGGGGCAACAGTTAGAGAGTATGAAACTGTGACATAATGTAATAGTGTTAGCCAATAGGAGTGGCTTTTGTTTAATTGTCTACTTTGTTATTAATTAAATTAAAATGTGTACGATCTTTTCTTTTACTATGATCTTCCCGATCAATACTTTCTACCATGATCTCCTCAATCTATACTTTTGTAAAAACATGTTTTCTTGTTGCACCCAGTACGATGGCTTTCCACGATTGCTACGATGGCTTTCCTACTCACACAGAATGGCGGCTCGTCAGCCTGAGGGATGTTAGCCTGTAAAGTCCCAGACTTTGTTAGACTCAGTATGTTCTCACCTTAATATATTCTGGATCTTGTGTTGTCATGGCCGGATCTGCTGTCACGTCCAGGCGACTCAGTCTCATTGATGAAGCCACTGTGCACATAAACTAAACACAAAAGGAAAAAAAAGGTCAGACAAAGTCAAAGCAGAGACTCCACCCTCATCGCCACCCTTGTTCTGTTAAATGGAACAAAATTTATTTTGCAAAATACAGTGCTACACTCTTCAACAGTGAAACTTTTGTCTCTCCCAATGAGTGGCTCCCGGAAAGTCTTTTATACATTTTCACATCACATGGTTTCTTGAAATATCATAGAGCAAGACATGCTGTTATGAACAAGGATCGGACCCAAGTGCAGGACACATACTCAGAGGTATAAAATTAACAGAGTTTATTTTTGGGTAGATAGTAGCATGGAGACGGAGGATTTGGATGAAGCAGGGAGGAAGGCAGCGAGCAGAGCTGGTGAGTAGTGTGATGGCAAACGGTAGAGGTGAGAGGATCCTGGGGCAAGGAGACACACATTAGCATGAGCTAGGCAGCACGAAGGATACACAGCGCAAGGTTTGGTCAGGACCATGTGATGAAGCAACAATCTGGCAATGAGGGTTTGGAGAGCCGGGTATTTATGGGGAAGGTGGTGATAAGCCGATTGCCTGCAGCTGCGCAAAACTGGGAGCCAGGAACCAAGAAGTGGAAGACCACGCCTCCGGCACACACACACAAAGACCAACAGTTACAGACAGGAGACAAAGGGGAAAAATAAACAGATACACAAGGAACATTGGGGACTGGGAGGCACAGCCGGAGACCGTGACACATGCATGGTATACATTCCTGCATGCCACATATGTCTCCTTAAATATAGACCTACAGACTGAAAGTCTGCAGTTGTCAGATGCAGTTACAAATGCAATGTATTATCATATAATTAATAAACTGGTTGCTAAGTAAAAATAACAGAAATGATAACAAACATTGTCACACAAGCAAATGATCTGTCCAGATATGTGAGCAAAACATCAATTGTTGCATTTTTCTATCACAGTTCACTAAACTGAGTGTGAAATTATACATACCCTGTATGTACTGTCCCTCTGACCTGGAGACAGTTGGTTGAGCAACAGCCGTGGGTCAAGTTATAATGTTCAGTAATTGTTCCTCTATTGTTGTTGGGGGCGAAACAGACGCCCTTATCCTGGCATGTTAGTCTGCCTTGATGTTCAGCGGATGCTATAATCAAATTTTACACTTTGGGGTGTGTCTATCCTGTGGAAGGTGTGGTGGGGGTTGCAAGCCTTTGTGTAAGAGGCAGTGGAGTTGAAGGTCTTGGATGTCAGCCCTGATGGTCTTGGCCGCATATTATTTTCCATGGTGATCAAATCCAGTGTGTCCTCCATGTCCCCCTCAGGGTGAAGTGTTTTCTTGAGCTAATGTAATTAATCATCGCTGTTAGCAGGGATATGTTCACCTTCGGGAGAGGTTAAGCACATTTTTTAATTCCCCTGCGCACAGAGCGTTCCGGCAGAACCAAACACAAAAGGAATGCTTTAGTACATTTAAATAAAATATTGTAATTATTACTTAGCTTATATATGCAGATTAAAATTGTAAATAGAAGTTATTCAACTATTTAGCTATGTGTCCTTTTAAATAAATACTTGTATGTAATTAGCATGTAATTACTTTAACCCTAACCCAACCACAGTAAACCTTTTACTTATCCTTATGAAGTTAATGTTGATTGCACAGTGTAATGGCTAAAGAATAATGACACCATCTGCGATTAGATTGGTTCCCTATAAGCGTCAATTTCACTATGCAATTCGGACTGGGATACCTGGGAAAATGATCGATTTACAGCAGTGTGTCACAGGAAGTGCGTCACCTTTTTTTTGTTACAATAAATTAGGGCTACAAAAATGCACAGGGATAACATTTCAATGAGGGGGAATCATAAATCTATTTTTATATGTGTGAATCATTCGTACACGGCTTTCCGCGCACGATTGGGGATGCACAACTGATTGCACAGTGGAGCGGTTAGGAATCGAAAGATCGGCGGTGACGCCAACTGTTTTTGTTTTTGTTTTTTTTTGGTTAAGGTTTAATATTCTGGGGAAAAAACAGAGGACAACAGGAAAGAAAGGAAAAATGCAAGAAATCCTGAGAAAAATGGGAGGGTTGATAGCTACGCATTTCTTCACAGAGCTTGGCACTGAGGTCTTTGTGACAGTGGCGCAAACAATAATACCACTTGTGGAATAGTTGTCTATTGCCACTTTAACCATGAATCCCATTTCCTGAACCGAATCCCAGACTCTAACCTCCAACATGGCAGTGTGATCCAACTGCTCCCGTAAGGTGGGACAGGGTCCCAGAGACAATGTGCAAGCATAGGAGCAGCCTGGTGATTGGAGGAGATGCAGTCATTTTGGCCCATCCATCCTTCATCGGGTGGCTGTAGCTGGGGGTGGTAGGTAGGATGGATTGCTTGGTGAGTATGTGTGAGGCCTACTGGCCGTCTTGCTGTGCAGGTGGTGATGTGAAAGTCCCTGCTCTCATAGCCCTTTTTGGCCCAGTTGATGGCTATATTGAAAGAGGTTTGATAAGATGGGTGTATGTTCTGGTAAGTATATGAAGGTTTTTCTGTAATGTTTGATGTAGTATGTACATATTTCTAGCCATCGATCTGTGTCGTCAATTACCTTATACTATGTTTCTTCTTTTGGAGAGGTGGGTTTGATGAAGTCACTCAGTTTCCCAGTTTGGAGGATCATGCCTGGAGGAAAATTTCCATGGACTATCGCTTTATCAATAATAGATTTGTGATGCAATCTTTGGAATATTCTCAAATATTTGTATGTTATTAAAACTTGACAGCTTTTCACTCCCATGAGAATGGGCACCAGATTTGGGGAATTAAGGATTAACCAGAATCTAGATGGTTCATAATCCAGCCCAGGGGGGTGGACTGCCCATTTCTCCTTTCCTGCCCCCAGACTCTAGGTGGCTGTGACTGTGATGAGGACGGATGGCAGATTGGGGAAATTAAAGTCTAGTCCAAATCCAGACAGCTCATGGCTCAACACAGAGAAATGTTGCCCCTTGTCTGTATCTTTTTTCCCTGATTTCCTAAAACCTAACCATAATCAATGCAATCTTGAACTAGATTAATACAATCGTTTTCATATGTTGATATATGATTATTCAAAAGTGCAAACTTTCCATGGGTATTAATCAAAATTTATGGGAATAAAATGGGAATATATAGGCTGTATTTACATATGAGGGAGTTATGAATTGATTATTTCAGTAGAAGCCTTTTCTGAGTAATTGTCCTTTTGAAGTCAATGAAAAAATTAAGTTTTTCATCCATATTTCCTGCATTTCTGGCTTAATTGTGATGACCAATGGCTCCTTTTATACCGTAACCTCTTACTTCTTACTTAGGCAACCATGTATCCCATATTGTATTTCAGTAGTTTACAGCTGAATCTAGTGTGCGGTTGAATTCCCATTGAGATATTGAAATTCAGAGGTTGTCTTATGGTCTTGGAAGAGTACAGGAAGAAAGAGTTCAGAAAATCACTTCAAAAGATATCCAACCAACTAAAAACAAAATAAAAATGGTGTCTAAGTTGTACATAATAGAGATCCGTCCAAATACTTTTGGATAGATCATATTTGAAACTGAAAAAAGGGGTCTATGCATGAAAACGATTGTTATTTCAAAGTTAACACCAATATTCATGTAAATACTCGCAAATCAATTATTTTAAAATCTTACTTTGGGCCTATATTGTTTCATTTCATTGAGCCAAAACAACAGAAAATGAGTCACTGTCCCATTACTTATGGCCAGCACTATAGCTCCAACTTTTCAGGGGACTAAGTGCTAAATGGGACTAAGTGAAGTCCAGCCAAGGTGTTAACCCACCTTCTTGTGCTGTGAGATGCAGGATGCCAGTTTTTAACAGACAGAGCACGCCTCTCAATCTCAGATTGCACATAGTGTAACAAGTCGGCCTATCTGTCTTGACACATCTTCACAAATCCCAAGCACTTTAGACAAATGCATGCAAGACCCCTTCCCTGTAAAGTCAGAGCTTTCACCAAGAAACTCCCATCAGTGGCGGCCCTGAGTAGAAAGAGGACTGGGGCAGGTTTCCATCCATGTCTCATATGAGATAAAAGATATCAACGATGCCTAACTCTTATCTCATTCAGAAATTCCTGGAGGACTTCCTAGTTGTCACATGTAACTCTCTCCATTTCCCTGTTCCCCTCATTTCCCTTTGTTTTGTGAAGTTTCTAAAAATGATCATGCAAGGGGGGTAATGGACTAGCTTTAATAATAATTTATCACCATTTTCATTATTAAGCATTTGCAGATATGGAAGAACAGAATTAGGAGGCCAGTCCTGGCACAGAATAACAAGTGGGGAATTGAGAGAATTGGCTGCTGACAAAGGTCTACAACTACCATTCCAAGATCTAATTTTCCTGGGAAATTTTTTTTTCCGGTAAAATCAGCAAGGGAGTACCCATCAATTGGTACTGCTGTGCTCAAAATATTAGTTCCACCATGTATTTATGTGAGGCGGGATTGTGTGTTGACAGCCTATATATAAATATATAGCCTGTCTGCTGCCATCACATGCCTGTCAGTTATTCTGAGGTTGATTCCTGGAGTAGATAAGTTGTGTTCCAGGAAACAGGGCCAGCTAACTTCACTAATAATTTGACTGCACATTCACTCTTTTTATTATTATTTTGATTTATTTATCACTATTTTCTAGGTACATTGAAATAGATTATATTTGCATTCATGTTGTTGCGTCAATTATTTGTGGTGAAAAGTACCGAAAGTGCTGTTATGTTACTATACGAACTATCAACAGGCATACGGCGGTAATATGTTATATTCTTTTATCTGTACTATTATATACACAATATATATATATATATATATATATATATAGTAACCATGTATAGTGACCATGAGAGGTACTTCTGTCTATTTATAATATGTACATAACATGTACACATAACACTCCAATACTATTCCAACTCTGAAAATAGAGACAAATTTATTATCTATTCATATAAAAAGTATCTATAATATCAAAATGTATGTATGTCTATGTATCTAGAATAATTCATGTTTCAAGGGCATAGAGTCACAGTCTCTCCCTTCCGTCTGCTTGTTTGGCGACCTCTCGAAGTATCGAGTGTGGAAGTTTTACGTTTTGCCCTAGTAAAATGTCTAGCCACAGGGCTAGATGCAATGATACTTCTGATGGAACTGTGGTGTGCAGTAAATCTAGTTTTAACGGCTCTGGTGGACTTACCAATATGCCAGTCCACATGGGCACCGTATATCACAACACCTTTGTTAGATTTTCTTCCTGGTTGCAGGAATGCATTTTGTTTGAAAACTATCCACATGGTAGTTTTTTAACCAGTCTTTAAACGTTATCCTCGTTTTAATAATAATGGATTACATTTATATAGATACCCAAAGCGCAGTGAGGGGGGGGGGGGGGGG
>OMKR01050810.1:0-11002 GCA_900302355.1 Cyttopsis rosea
CTGTACAGGGATAAAAGTGAATCCTGGGTAAGAAGTTTAAACATCTAAAAAATGAATAAAGATCAGGCAAAAAATAAGTTTCAAACTGAAGAGAGTACTGGTCCATCAACTGAAAACAATTCCTACTGTTTTGTTTTCATCTCCCAGGTTAGGTTACAGAAGTGCATAAGGCATTTACAGATTGGTGATTTTCAGGTGAGGGGGAAATAAATTAAACATGTTACCACCAAACCTCTAATGTACAAGGAATAAGAACATTAGAGAAGAATCATCCAGGGATGTTAGCTGACAAGATATGATAAAGACTTGCTTAGCTATCTTTTTTGTGATTAGAAGAAACAAATCCATAACAAGTCGTATATTGAGTGTGAATGTAACAATCACTAGAGCATATTTGGGCACACACTGGTGATGTCTCAGGAGAGGTGACTTAGTTCTTAGGTCCTGTAGTTTACATAGAGCTTATTGTGAGTGCTATACAAACCAACTGTTCAGGACCAATGGGAGTAACACACTGTCTTACCTAATTCAAAACAAGTGGAGAATCAAATAAAGCCAAAAAAAGAAAAGCCATTGTTGACTGTTGTGTATTACAAGACACAAGACAATGAGGGTGATAATGGCAGTACAAGGAAGACATTTGGCAATGAACAGTAGGAGCGAGTTTAAGCTTTGAGCATCCCAACTGGATATACAAGTCTGTCTGTCCAGTGTGTGTTTGTATGCGTTACTGACCTCCTCGTTGAGGTTGCTGACCAGTAACACCCCGCTGGAGCCAGACTGTCCTGCGAGGGCCACCCGTCCAGCAGCGGCAGCAGCAGCGGCTGCAGCACTCAAAGGGTTCAGGGCTCCTGGTTGGAGGCGGAGAGGCATCATGGCATGGGGTGCAGTGCTTAGACCGAGCCGCCGCATTACGTTTACACCAGCCCCCCCTGGAGAATAGTACTACGGGGTCTCATAGCACCAGGCCACTGAACTACAGTACAACCTCTTTTATCTGAACACCCCGCAGTAATGATTGTCATTCAAGAAACTGAACCGTTTGCTTGACCAAAACATGAATCAACAAGTGAACAACTTTTTCAATTTTTTAACAATTTTGCAAGTATTTAACACAACCATATTTTGGAGACAATTCTTTGCAGACGCCATATAAATTTGGATAAATGGGGTTCTACTGTATTAACATGACCCTTGGAAATTGCAGATTAATTTATCTAAGGCAGGGACAACAGCCCAAAGGTACTTTGTACTAATATTCCAACTGACACTGCCCAACAGTCAGCTGAATACAATTGGACAATGAAATTACGGTCTCCAAAAAATGAACAATAATCGCAACAAAAAGCACAAGGAAATACGAGCAAAACTGTGATATTCCACGGACCGGTGCTGGATCGCCGACCAGTGGTTGGAAAGCACTGGTCTTGGTGCAACCCAATGTCCAAAACAAAGAGAAAGAGGGAGAGAGGAGTAGTAAAAAAAAAAGGGAGCTCTACCTGGAATCTTACCGAGCAGGGAGTTCGAGTCTTTGCTGAAGGCCGCGGCCACTGAGGAGTCCATGCTCGGCTGGCCATCACCCGCCGGCAGCTCGGGCCGTGTGTAGTCACGACTCTTGTCGTTGTTGTACTTGACGTTGAGGTTGACAAGTTTGGAGAAGTCTATGCGCAATGTACAGCAGGAGTTGTAGATGTTCTGGCCATCTAACGCCTTGAGGTGGGAGGAAGACAGCCAATCAGACCTCAGCCCAATCCCATTATAAAAAATAAAATATGCCTTTCTATGGGTAATGGATTTACCAGCTTGGCTTGTTGAGCATTCACAGGGTCGCTGAACTGGAGGAGAGCCTGAAACTGATTGTTCTTGGTGAAGGTGATTATCTTCATGACTGTGCCAAATTTGGAGAAAATCTGTCCACAGTGACCAGAAAGGTGAGTGTGAGAAAACATGGTCAATATTATGACATTCAAAGACCAAAGCCTAAATCATTCTAATCCCCAGACTTTACAAACATTTCATGACCAGTGACCTCTGTAGTGGGGTCTACAACAGATGAAACCTTTCAAACTGAGTACCTGTTGCAGTACATCCAGTGTCACTGGGTAGAACATGTTGTCTATAATGATCCGGAGGACAGGGCTAGAGGCTGCTGCCAGAGCCTCCTGGACGTCTGAGCTGGGGGAGCCACCAGACTGGACTGCCGACACCGCCTGCAGCACAGCCTGGGTGCGCTGCGTGGAATGGGAAAGATCAGTCAGTGCCTCCAGGATTCCGTGACTGTGTAATTCAATGCCAAATCAAACATCAGCGCATATTATGCGAGAGCTCACAATTTTGACCAATCCCTGCACTATTAACGCATAAAAGGGTCCAATCAAAAGCAGGCTCGTAATTTTGACCCATTACTGCACTGTTACCGTGGAAAACAGCCCAATCCAACCACATGTCAACAAACATTTTTCTCTTATCCTGTGGTGCCTTCTGCTCTGATAAGGTGCAAGGTGGAGCAGACAATTGAGAGCTTTTTTTCAACCAGTGTTTTTAAGACAGATAAAAGCCGCAAGATACCGTTTGCGATGTTTACTGTATATAGCCTCAATTAAGAGGAAAATGTATTTCTTCAATTTCTCCCATATCGATAGAGCCAGTTACGTAAGAGCTTATCAATACACCGGTCTTTCATAATTTAGGACCGAGGCTCGTTTAGAACCAGGGTTTGGGGCCAACCCCTAAGAACAACTAGTAAGCGCTGCTCAGCAACAGACTCTCGTTCACCGAGCTAACCCAGCAGCACAAAGCGCGCATGAAAACTATGTATTCTGGTTAAAATCATCCCAAAACTGGACACATATGACTTTTATTGCTTTATATGAAATTAACATGAATGACAAAGAATTCTGGGGGATTTGTTGTAACAAAAGGAAAAAAGCATTTTTAAATGGTGGATGTTCAATGCAAAAGAAGACTTTTGTAAGGGTGTACCTAATAACGTACCTGATGGAAAATAAGCAAAACAATAAAAATTAAACACATGGATTGTTCCACCATTTACCCATCAGTATACATGTTTATTTTAATGTGTGGCTAGCAGTAACTGAGGTGAAAGTGAAAGAGCCAACTGTAGAACTTGTGCCAGTGCGTGGTCCTTACCTGGTTGCCAGCATCGGTCTTGAGCTCTTTGTGGTTTGAGTATTGGATGAATACGGGGACATTGCGGACGTGAGGGTTTACTGTGTTATAGTAGTTCACCATGGTGATTGCCGCTTCCTCTGTGCCCATCTCCAAAAATGCCTTAATAGACAGAAAATAAAATAGATCAGATACTTCCCACCCACTCAATACCCCATCCACTGTGAGATATGAAAAATGTTGTAGATTGGAGACTGTTATAATTACTTTGTCCATGAAATGCAACTTGGTATCCTAATCAATCTACCTAGGAGAGTTCCAGCACTTTTGATAGTACAAATGTACTGTATTTTGGTTTTCACCAGAGTGCTATGTATAGCTTATAACACACTGACAACAACATGTAATGTTTATAATAGGGATGTTACTAACGACTAATTTCCCTGATGTTTAAATGGAAGTTTAAACTTAAGATTAGTCTACTCGTTTAAAAGTCTAAAGAAAATATTGTGTATATTATAAAAACATTGCATAGATTACAGGAGCCATTTGAAACCGTTAATCACATTCTTCAATAACCAAATCGTAGTTTAAATGCCGCTGCCCAGGCATAATTCATCGTCTTTCAGGTACTATCGCATGCGCTCAAACTCCACCTCCCCAACGGACCGGACAGAGGGCCGGTGGTGCACCCGGGGGGCCTGGTATCCCGGCTGGGGACGGGGAAGGCACAGCCAATAACCGAGTCCGCAGCCCTAGGAAGCGGCGAGGTCGGGCGGAGGAGCGCTATAACTGGGCGAACAGGCCAATGTCTTTTTTTTTTATATCCTACGTTAACATTACTAACGGATGTTCATATTCTATAAAACAACATTTGACTAGGAAGACCGGATAGTATTCATATCGCTTCACTTTTTCCACATTTTGTTATGTTACAGCCTTTTTCCAAAATGGATTCAATTCATTTATTTCCTCAAAATTCTACACACAATATCCCATAATGACAAAGTGAAAAAAGTTTAGAAATTTTTGCAAATTAATTAAAAATAAAGAAATAAACTATCTGTATTTTAAACAGCATTGAATTTCAAAAAGCAATTCAGCAAAACAGAAAGCAGAAACAGCTGTGGTGGGGTGAGTAGTCCCTATAAAGCATCAGGTCCTTGAAAATATTTTCCCTTATTGAGTGTGATGCTATCAGGACAACAGCTGAGGTCTGGTGGACCTTCAGAAGACAGCTGCCAATCAGACAAGAGCGAAGCGAACAATGGTGGGTGGTGGGGCAAGAAGGTCCGACTGCTCACCTCTGATAGACAATAGACTTTCGACCAGCCTTTGTTCACTTGCCATAGAGAGCAGACAGCAGAAAATATGCAATTCAAGTTAGGCAACTGTATATGGTCAAGTACGACCACACTGGCAGGACAGTTGAATTAAAAGGGAAAAACTATTTAACAAAATGGATCATTCTCCAAAATGGTTCCACTATATAAAATGAAAATAACAAAACTAAAATGTCTATCCTTTTGTGATACACACAAACAGAAAATGACACCAACTGATAAAGCGCTCTATAAATACACCTCAAGGCTTTGTGGGTGACTCACCTGATTCTTTCCCTTGAGTGTGAGGATGTTGGTGACCTTGCCAAAGGGAAGGCCCAGAGCAATCACTTCGGTCTCCGAGGCCTCATTGGGAAGCTTCCGGATGTGGAGAACACGAGATGGGGGGGCCTCCTCTACCCTCAGCTTTTTACTATCGCTGCCATTTGAGGTCCCATCTAAAGAAAAATACCAGTGGTAAAATTGAAATAACACAATTGACAGCTACCATCTCGTGTCTATGCACAATTGAAAAAATTAAGCGAAACACTTCATCTATCCCAAAGTGTGTGGATAACCACCCTCTATGGAGCATTGAGGTTATTCAGACATTCAATATCACCCATAGTTTCAGTGTGTTTCACTTCTAGAACACCTAGAAAACCCCTTCAAGTGTGTTTTGGTACCAAAAGGGGCAGGAAAGAAAATGGCTTTATGCAAATTCCGTCAACCGCGTGGCTGTTTAAGAGGGAGCTGGCCAGGCAAGGAGAGGGTGGTCGGAACGAACTCACCACTGATACTGCTCATGCCAGAGTTGGGACTGTTGTACATACTCAGCTCATCTGATCCTCTCTAGGGGGGAAAAGAGAAAGAAAGACAGTCAGACAAGTGGAAAATAAAAACCTAATTATTTTTCATATAGATAACACAAGTACAACAAAATACAGCTGTCATATTTAACTCTTTATTTGCAATTAAACAATCCCTTGAGTTGCTTTTTTTTTAAGTTTGTGAAGTGCTAAAAATAAATTTTCATTTATCATTTCATTTTCGTTTCATTTATAATTTATACTGTGTTCCAGTCCTTCAATGTTCCAACTGTAAGGCAGTTCATTTTACATAAATGAACCCTTGCTATGTGTTAGAGGGAGGAGCTGAGGGGGGAGAACAGGCTCCAAGTCCGAGTAATATAATGAATTTCTCAAGAAAATAGTGGGTGTTCACTTCAGGGCGGGCATGTGACGAGTCATCAACCCTATGTGACATCGGTAAGGACCAACTATCCAAAAGCCTTGTCAATCACCTGACATTTGAATAAGGAAACTATGTAGAGGGGTTTAATCTAGCTGAATTTAAGATGTCAAGATGTGCCAATTCATCCAAACATGCACTTCCCTTTAGGCAAATGTGGAGTGCTGCTTTGCCTCCAGAGAGCGGCTCATCTGCTCCCTACACTCTTAAAGCTGACTGATAGGAGAACCAGGGGCCTACCTGGGGAACAATCACACACAACACTCCACAATAGTTTAATACCTTTACCTACAACCTCCCTCCTCTATTCTGTCGAGTAAATTTAAAGCATTTGTTGTCCCGTCAGAAACTATGTTTATGGCGACGGTAAAAGCAGAATGTGGCAGGCCCCGCACCGGAATCACAGCACACATAAATTGATGGACAATTAAGTTCTCTTTGACTTAAGCAAAGCGGTGAGTACGTGTAGCCGGAACTTCTGTTTATAGATGTGTACATATATATCTTACTTCATTTCTTTCATCCCTTTCTTGACATGCATCGTTTTGCTACTCTAACACCTGGATTAATCGCGATTAAGTGTCATATTATTTTATCTCAACTAGCATGATGCAAAACATTTTCTTTACCAACAGCCATTTGATTTTGCTTTTCCACACAAACTAATTGAGGGATTTGAGGAATCAGTGTTTTACAAATGTTTCTCTCTTCACCTTTGAGAAGGGACTTAATTTTGTTTTGCAGGCTGAAATGCAGCAGCCATCACTGAACAAATAATATTAGGTTCCCGGGGTTTAAATGCATTTTCACAAGCAATCAAGTATTTCTTTATATCTGCCTCAACACAAGTCCTTTCTATTTCATTAAAGCCATGACAATGACTCGAGTGCAAGAAGCAGAAACTTTCAAGAAATTCAATTGTTGAGAAACACTAGCCTACAACTTAACGGAAATTAATTTAAAGTTCAAAGCTTTGTAGTATACCCTCTGCACTCTGAAAATTAGCCAAACTGTATACAACATTGCTTAGACATTTCTCCCTTCCACAAATGTTCAGCTCTATAGATACAAATACATAAAAGCCTTGCATTGAAGTCACCAGGCAAATTATTAACTTGATTGTTCTCTATTCAAACTACTTTTGGATAATGAAAGCTAGTCTTCTACAAAGCTTGGCATAGGAAATGAGCCAGAAAAAATACTGCAGTACCTTTTAGGGGTGTCACGATTCTCAATATCCACGATTCGATTTCGATTCAAAACCCTCTTAACACATACTGCAGATGTAACAGTTGAGTGTGTCTGTTTTTGATATCAACAATTTGTTTTTTTATATCAAATAGTAGATTTATAACTAGTACAGTCAATTGCAACAAGTTTGAAAAAGTGAATAAATGCTCAAACGGCTTGCCATAGCATTGTCCGTTGCAGTACTCTCAGAAACCACGGGTGGCAGCAGAGAGGAAGAGCCGTGTGAAGCAGGTAAACGAAGAAGAGAACGATACAGGCTCGGCAAACATGGCTGCACGCAGGGCATTGGAGCTTGTTTATGGCAAAGAGGAATTGCTGTTCATGGTGGTTAAACCGACAAAAGCGCCGAAAAGGAGCTGGTCTGTCAGCCCGTTCCATGCAGTGACAGGAGAGGGGGGGTTGTTGGAAGTTGTTATGGAACAGAGTCACGGTGTGTAATTATTCTACCTCATTGCAAGATTCTCTAAAAAGAAACTGCACATAAATACCAATAAAAATGTTCCCTTTTAATTGGAACACTTAATTTACAATAAACTCACCAAACCTGAATGAGCTGTTCCTGTTGAACGCTCCTTGCACTGCTCGCGAAAAGTCACAAAAGCGAGCCAACCATTTATAGTTCTTAGGAGAACATGACAACAAATCGAGTTTTGTGGCTATTAGAAAAAAAAATGGCAAGATGCCTTTCGTGTTTACTGTGTGAACTAGAGTGGGGGTCCATTTTCTGTGCATGATGTTCCTCAAATTTTCCAAGGAGAAGACCTTGTCAGCTTCCTGAAAATCTTCAATTATATGTCTTGTTTGAACCATGAACAATGCTTATGTCAAACACCTTTACATAGAGCAAGAAAAACAACAAGACTCTTAAGATGGTTTGACTTGATCACAGCCTGTTTCTTTGTAGAAGGATTTCAAAGGAAAACAACAAAGCAAGCCTTTCGGTAACCTGTCTAGAAATTGGGTTGACTATGAAAACTTCCACTGAACAATTACTTTAAATTGCAATTGCATGATGGAGTGCAATTTCTTAACTTGCCATTTGCCAAGTTATAGTCCGACTGATGTACTATTCTGGCTCATCTACTCTATTCTGTACTTCATGTTCCCAACTGAGCTGAGCTGAATTTCACCCACGGGAATTAATAAAGTATCATCTCATTTTATCTTAAGTACCAGAGTTTCTTTGTTTTGCATGGCGTATAGGTGGCGTATAGGTGGGTGGGCGGTCATTACACTAAAACAGTGTTTAATAATACAGACAATCCCACCCACATGTCAACAAGTTATATAAACAAACTACTTGTGTGGCATCTGACCAACAAGAAGCAGCCAAGCACAGCTTGATACAGATACCGTAGACTGTGAGACTAAAAGGCAAGTGAAATCGCAACATCGGCCGGAAATTGTTTAATTTGATATTTTCTCCCAAGTGTTAAGCCATACTTAACATAGTGCCTTGTACAATGTAACCGGCAGGGTCATATCATGTATGAGAACACACAACAAAAACATTTTACAGGTAATAAATCCATGTGTGATCAGGGAAACACTACATATTCCAGCTAGGTTGATCCAGCAATGTTGCAGGCTCCATGTGTGAAATGGGCTCTAGATAGTTCAACGGGAGGGGTAATACAGAGGCATTATCTGATGCTCACCTTGACACCAACTGCAACATCACTGATGCTGGAAGAGAAAGAAATATGAATTATTTGTGTCCCAAACAAGACGTTTATGTACAAAATTGATACCACAAAAATACAAATAGTCACTAATTGATAGATGACTGAGAATGACTTTGACAGCATTGTCACCACAGGTGGATAGTAACGCGTTATACTTACTGTTACATTTACTTAACTTCTTGAATAAATTGTACTTGTAAGAGCAGTTTTAACACAACATACATTATTTGTGTATATTGGTTTCACCAATCATCACATGTGGCCTCACGTTCAAACTATGTTTTCCTTACAGACTAGAGCTGCACGATTCTTGCCAAGATTTTTCTCCCCAAGAACTGAGATCACGATTCTCACACGATTTTTTCAATAAAAACATTTATTGCATTCTTTCTTAAACAGACAACATAACGTATATCCAAGTGCTTGACTTAACTTAAGTCTCTTGTAACATAAAAACATGTCTCTTTTCCTCTCTTATTTTACACTTTTTTGATTTCTGTCCACACTTAATCAATGTAACTAACTTAAACGCTGTATGCTGATTATAGGGCTGTGCGATATGACGATATATATCGTAAGACGATAAGAGAAATGACTATCGTATATATATTTTTTAATACCGTTTATATCGCTGTTGCAAATTAGCAGCAGAACCGCTTTACGGCAATATTTTATGTCACTGTGCTTTACAACATCTGCACGTGGGAGCGAGGGTAAACAAACATGAAGGGATGAGCACTTGAGGAAATTACTCATTGGATGGATTAATACAACATTTGCCCATCTGCTACCGCGCCACGATAACATAAGGTGAGCGTGAATGTTGAATTAATAATAATACCCTTTATTTGTATAGCACCTTTCATACGACATGTAACTCAAGGTGCTTCACAATAAAAGAAAGCCATCAGATAGCGACAATAAAAGCAAAGCAAAATGCATTTACAAAGTGGAATAATAAAATTTAAAGTATGAAATAAGTTAAAAACAGGGTAAGAACACACCCAAAATGCACAAAATAAAATAAAATGAAATAATCCAAGTGTTAAATGTGTTTACAAATGCATCTGCTGCTTTTTCTCCACATCCCAGCCCTCTTACTATGGGACTTGCCCATGACCAACTCTGTACAGAAACACTTAAATCCAAACAATCAAGAGCTGAAAATACAAGTTTTTAGCATTCGCTTGAAAGCACCTACAGAGTCTGCCTCCAATATTCTTTGGTAGCTTATTCCATAGTTTGGGAGCATAGTTAAAGGCTGCACCTCCAATCTTCTTCTGAGTGGGGTGCTATACTTCTACAGGCCGGCAGTGGAGGACCTGAGGGCTCTAAATGGAGCATAGAAGACAAATGTAGGCTGGTCTGAAGCCATTTAGAGTTTGGTAACAAGTAAGAGGACTTTAAAATCAATTTGAAAGGAAACTGGGAGCCAATGCAGTATAACTGAAATTGGAGTGATGTGGTCTCGCTTTCTTGTTTCTGTTAAAAGTCTCGATGCTGAATTCTGAATAAACTCAAGTCTCTCAATAGACTTTTTAGAAAGGCCAGCAAAAAGGGCATTGCAGTAGTCCAATCGACTTGTAATAAAATGCATGAGTTAGCTTTTCAGCATCTTTTTGGGCTAGGAAGGGCCGTACTTCGGCAATGTTTCTAAGACGAAAGAATGCTGTTCTGGCAACTTTCTTAACCACTTTAGCGCCACGGACCCACCTGCGGGGTCACGGCGCAGTCCGTCTTTGACGAAGTCTCGCAAGATCAGTTTATAAGCTGTATCAGAAACTAGGCGAGCAGGCCTTTCCGTAGCTGTGTAGCATGTCATGCTAACTCGCTGGGAAGCGGGCGTATCTTTGATCGCTTACTTGATGATGTCAGAGGTCCCTTGACCTCTGACGTCAAGATACCGTATTTTCCGCACTATAGGGCGCACTGGATTATAAGGCGCACTGTCAATGAATGGTCTATTTTCGATCTTTTTTCATATATAAAGCGCACCGGACTATAAGGCGCATTAATCGAAACAAAACAGTCAGATAAGTCAGTCAGTCAAACTTTATTAAACGTGTTCACAATAACTCTCAACATTGTTCAAACGTTAATGAGCGTACTCACAATAACTCTCAAAATTGTTCAGTTATCACACGTAAAATACAACACAATACACTCCCTTTTTCAGTTCATTCCTCGTCCACAAATCCCTCAAATTCTTCATCTTCGGTGTCCGAGTTTAACAGTCGGGCGATTACGGCATCCGGCCCGGATCCCTCTCGTCATTATCCGAGTCGGTGTCGTTGCCGTTACCTGGCGGTTCAGTGATGATTCCGGCCTTCGTGAAAGCTCGGACCACGGTCGAGACCGATACCT
>OMKR01050811.1:0-10396 GCA_900302355.1 Cyttopsis rosea
GTGGGGGGGTCTCAGGAATGAATCAGGTTTGAGATTTAGGGGGTCTCTGAGGAAAAGAATTACCATCGCTTACACTGTAGTTCCATTACTAAGAGCTCTGGCAAGTTCCCACACGTTTTTTTTTATGTGTATTTAAGTTGATCCACTTAATTTTACTCCCTCTTGAGTAGGCATCTCCTTAACCAAACACACAGAATGCAGAGCCGGTTAAATCGGATACTGACGGACTCCAGCTCCATATCACGGCTTGCTTTTCTGACTATAGTGGAGCCAACTGTAGATGGCACAAACTCCCTACCACGCCCTATTTTTTCGCAGTATAGATATATTTTTAAACAAACTTAATTCATCGAGTCAACGTTTGCTTTGCACACACACACACACGCGCGCACACACACACACACACACCTTGTCTTTCATGTACTCCGTGTTGAACACATGCACAGTGATCTGCATTCACACCTGGGAGCTTCCCCTCTCAGCCACAGAGCTGCTGACCACCGAGAAGCCTCATCAAAGCATTTCGGAGGTTATGAACAGTTCCCAAGGCCATTAGGTGGTTGGAGAAGGTGTCACTGTCATAGTCACATCGCCTAAATCATTTTTTCTCTCTGCTAATTTAGGGAAAAACCCCAATTCTTTGAGTGGTCTCCTCAGGCTTCATGTATTCAGCAGGACCTTGGTGTTGCTCAATGTTCGACCTTCACCAACAGATCTGTAGCAAGCTCTTAAAAACATTTTTAAAGTGGAAATCCGTTCAAAATCCATTCCATCTGAAACTACATTTTCTTTGCCAATATCCGGGTTTAACCTCGTCTTTGCTCACTTTCTTTTCTCGAAAGTATTGATTCATTTGTTGGTTTGTTTCTTAGTCACTTGAGGCAGTGGCGACATTTTTTTTTATCCGAGGGTGGATTGTTCATTGAATGTTCATCCATATTGACAGTTTACTGACCACAAATATGCGGATCGGATGGAAACAGACGATCCGCTGTGGTGACTCCTACGGGGAGCAGCTTTGAAAGGCAACATACTAAATCCTTAATTGTGGACCATTCCAAATCTTCCTTTGTTGTCTAGACCAAATGAGCAGAAAGTCTAATATATAAGACTTTATGTATTATTGTGCAATGCACACCACATTTTAATGCTGACTGTTGAAAAACTCCGGCATTTAAAATAAATGCTTAATCAAGCAGTCGAAACGTGTCAAAGCTTGGAAAAATAAACAGTTCACACCAGCGTCTGGCAGTGTCACGCCACTCCCGCGGCGGTGGTATGACGCTGCATAATTAACAGATCGGCCCAGATAGTGGCATCGAATGCTTATCCTCAAATCAATCAACTGTGGCCCAGTGTTCTGAGCGGCCGGCCGGCCGGACACCTCCTCAGTCGGGCCTTTATCCGAGGCCTCCGCTCATTCCAGAACATGTTGCTCCACTCAGACCGGTCTGAACTGCCTCTCGCTGGGACGCGGCGGCCTCGGCATCAAACGATATTTTTAATCAAGCGGTCAAAAGCAATTGCACAAACATTCTAAAGTAGCTTAGGTCAACAGTGTCCCAGAGCCTGTTCTGTTAGCTGGAATGCTCCCGTACGCCCGGGGAACAGGGCGCTCTTTGTGTTGTCGTCCAGCGGCCTCACGCCACACCGCACCGCTCTGGAATCCTGTTTATTTTCTTTCGAATTTCTCAACCCAGTTCGCCTCAGAGTGGAGGTGCTGTGTGCTGTGGCCTGTGGGTGCCGACTATAGTTTCAAGGTGTGTGCTGCTGCGTCTAATGAGTATGCATCTGTGTCCTTTTTGCTTTTTTCCCCCCAAATCAGCGCAGCAACAGTATGGCTCATTGATCATGTGCTCATTTTAAGCCGGTGCCAGAGTTCACATCCTTTAAAGTGGAACAAACTGGAGGTTGAAGGTGGAGTTATCGGTCTCAGAAGGTGAGGACAGGTCTCGGTTACACAGGGACATATTTTGTAACCCTTTGCGGGGAAGCGTCTGATGTTTAGTTCAACATGAAAAAGACGAAATGAGGCCCCGCGAATAGCTAATGGCCACATCTTGCGGCCCCAGAAGAATCCAGGAGGCCTTTGTACGGGTCCTTAATGCCCCAAATTACATAAACAGACAGTTCCAATGGGACTGGACCAGACACTGCCAACAGTTCTAGCTTTACTTTCCTTCCAATTTACTCCCTTCAGACCGTGGACAATCTTGAAAAAAAAAAAAAAAATGGGCTTGTCCTATTTTTAACCACTTGAGCCAGTACATTCTGTGTTTAGGTGGAAGACCTTGGACTTTGTTAAGGGTTGTTGTTGTGTTGGGCTTCTCGTCAACCTCATTTATTTCTCGTCAATCCCCTTACCTCAGCGATAATCTGCTGTAATGCACAATACCGCCGCCACCGCCATCTTAACCCTTCGGGCGCTGGTTTGAAAAACAAGCCCGTGCCCTCCCTACCCCTCTGCGCTTCACATGGAGGGGAGGGGAACATTTGGACCCTTTTCTCTTGGCCGACGGAGCCGGAGCATTTCGTGATCCAGGAAACATTTTTCCAGAGCAAAAGTTGTGAGCCAACGGGACTAGGCCACTCGTAATACTCTGCATTAAAGTGCAAGAAACGAAATCTAATGCGCGGGAGATGAGAAAAATGAGAAAGCCTTCTGAGATTCCTTCCAATAATCACTATTCAATGTGTGGATTTGATGAATCTGGTGAAAGTAATCTTTCCTTTGTCTAACTCTATTGTCTGCAGGTGATAACCGTGCAGATGTGTCTCAAAGATCTGTAGTTTTATACATCCCAGGTCGTGTATAACTCACTTTTATCCTTCTCTTTGTTCTGGGAACTTGAGGCCAAGCAGCTAATAAATAATACCTGATATGTTTGCTTTGCTACAAGGTGAGAAAGTACACCAACCCTCGAAAAAAAAAGGCTTTCATCAGAAACCTTTCAGCTCTTCTGTCTTACAAATCCCGGAAAAATCCACGCGCAAGCACCTTTGATGGGAACAAAGTGTCGTAAGGTGCAGAAATCCCCCGCTCCGCACGCCGTAATGCGATATTGTTTAGTCTTGCGGCCGCTAATCGCGCTGTCGTCTGACAAAGCGATAGCGTGACAACTTCTCAGCTCTTCTAATGCGATGTTTCGGAGTCGGATGTTTCAGACTGTGTGTCTGGACTGTTCCATTTCCACTAACCTGAGGAAATGCCATTTCTGGGCTGTCCCACTAAATACCACATATAGGCGACCCCTCCTTACACTGCTCTTAATGGCCCCTCCGCACCTGCATAAACACTCTGAGCCAGGACACGCCGAACCGCACGGCCAGAAAGACAGCGGAATAATATACCTTGGAATAGTCGCCGTCAGGAACAAAAACGACCGAGAGAGAACATTGCAAGAGGTGTAGAAAGCGGTACACGAGCACGCTGAGAAAGGCGGTTTAGCACCGTGGAAGACGAGTCTTCATCCACGGGACACCAGGAAAAACTGTTTGACACCCGTAGAGGATGGGTGATGCTGTCTGCAGGGTTAAAGCTCCTGTAGGTCGCGGCGCTACAGGCGACCTGCAGCGTCTTATGTTTCTTTTGTCGGTTTAAGAAACAGGAATGAAAATGTGTATTAACCTTTTACTCCGTTCAAAAGGGAAAGAAAACATGTCTGACTCGACTCATGTTCCCCTTTCCTATAGAAGCTTTACATGGCCGTGATTGTGAAATGCAGTTTGACCACAAGGCTCTCGACAAAAGCGCCTTTCTTAAAATGCCAAATGACGTAATGTAAATGTAAAAGGTTGAACACGATATCTATGGGTGTAATCAGGGAGTTTTAATTGGAGAAAAAACATTTGAGTTCAGGACTATTCCTCAACTTCAAGGGGGAGGAACGAGACAGGAACTGGGAAATAGATTGTCGGGGGGAAAAATGGGCAAAATAACAAGTGGGTGAAAAGATGAAATGGAAAAAATGGGAGGAGGAAAGGAAAAATAATGGTTGCGAGGGTAATATAAAGTTGGCCGCAGTTGTAAAGCGACAGAGAGGCGTATTGACACACCGTCAGACTCTCTTAATGAAGTGTCCCCCGAGTGGCACAAGGCCTCATATTCACACTGCGTCACGCGACACCTCGCGGTTATGTAACTATTGCACCACTCAATAATCGAGGTGAGGCCGAGCCAGGTTTTATGCTTATATACTGTATGCCGCCTGCCACCGCGTCCTGAACGCTCCCGTTTCAGCCCGGGACTGGGCCGCTTGTTTAGGCTCGGCTCCAGTCTAACCTACACATTCTGTGTTTGCAAACTTGTCTGCACGTTATTTGTGGCGGCCTACCGTGGAGGACAGATGTGATCCAGAGAGCTTGTGAGCTGAGAGAAAAGTCTC
The DNA here is from genome assembly GCA_900302355.1 of Cyttopsis rosea. NCBI lineage: Eukaryota > Metazoa > Chordata > Actinopteri > Zeiformes > Parazenidae > Cyttopsis > Cyttopsis rosea. The sequence goes on from OMKR01050811.1 coordinate 4,386, forward strand.
ACTTATTTACTTACTTGTTAAAAAAAACCATATCCTTCCTTTAAAACGGGGTATTTCAAGTTTCGACGTTTTATTTGTCAACGTATAACATTGCAGTACGTGTGAAGTCTGACATGCTTACTCTACGTGCAAATTCATGCAACAGTGTAGATAAATATTTATAAAAAGTTATATGCCACATGCCGCGGTTGCCGCGTAGTTGCCATATGGAAATTACTCAAATAAAGTTCAAATACACACATTTAAGAAAATTTTACAATATTTAGGAAAAGTAAAAATGTACTAAATTGGGGGTCGAGTGAGCGTTGATATTTTTATTTGCATTATGTTTGAAACAATTGACTTTTTCTCCCAGATTCATCCCAGATTCAGACAAGAAGGTCAATACCAATTTCGTCCCCGTGTGTCCCAGAACTGAGATATTGACGGTCGGCATGCTAACTGCATTAGCTCGATGCATGGCTGCAGAGGGGATCAGCTAGCCTAGCTCCTGTCAAATGAGGGAAATAGACCTTCAAGCGTCTCAAAAACGGAGTTACCTTTTGTCAAGTTGAAAAAAAACAAATTTCCAGATTGACAGACAGATATTATTGACAAAAACACATTTCTTCCCCCTTCTACTCCTTATGTAGATATAAACGGCTCATTCTAAGAACGGATCATTCTAACGAACACACAAATTTCTTATTTTCGTGGGATTATACACTAGTTAATTCATAATTATGAATATTGTATTCCATTACTGCCAAGCCCGTTCCGCAAAATGCGACTAAATTCAGCACAATGCAGTTGGCTGTTGTTGGCAGTAAAAAAGCTGTCTCTATATGTGTCATTGCCTTGCAAAAAATACAACAACAACTAATAAATAATGTATTTCTCCCATTGGGGTGAGGAGAGTGAGAAGAAGTTGTCAAAAAGGCCGTTGGTCTAATCTAGATTTGACAGATATCTGAGTCATTGTTCCTTACAATACCGAACAACAAGTTGCAGGAGCTGAAACAATATGCTTATATATTCTGGTCGAGATGAGATAATAAGAAATGTTCATCATTATACACAACTGTCTGGGAGATGAAATGCTCGATTATTTATACATTACGATCGAGCGATAACATTGTAAAAACGTCAGGGATGAAATGACGACTATAAAAAGAAGCGACATTTACGATGCCATCGCCGTTGCATTGAGACCTGAATGGTGCTTCTTTCCCGTGTTGAGATGCTTACCAGGGATGGAAGAACTCGAGTGAATATAAATTTGATGTTACACGGGTAACTTGAAGCTGAGGCCGAGGTGGATATTTCATCAAAACGGGGGCCGTGGATTATCATGGAGGAGGGGGGTTTAATGTACTATGTATTTCAATGGGTAAAAAGCTGGTGTACGAGTGTTGGCGTAAACTACCAGAGGAGAATAACAGAATAATAAAAGCTTTCTGTGATGTCCAAATGTCCAAAGCGGATTAATTGACGAGAAAGCAGCGGCGGAATGCAATTAAGTGCGCTTTGTAACTGTATTTACAGTAAGTACGTTTTTCACAGATATAGTACAGATATTCAATTTTGGAGACTTTGAACTTTCACTCCACTACATTTCAAAGAAAATATCTATATGTACTTTAAAATTTTACATTTCTGACATAGTCGTGTTACTTTAGTTCTTATAAATATATTATCTTGTATATAAATATATATTTATATTTATATGTATTTGAAAATGACTATGACACCACCTATACTACTTTCAGGTTCAGTAGTACTTTATGACATACTATAGGCTCTGTTATATCAAGGCACTGGATATGACAAGTACTTTTACTTTAATATTTTGTGTCCGGGTATTTGTACTTTTATTTAAAGTAAATTTTTAGTGACGTGCCATCTCAAACCTCACACCCTGTTTTGTCTTGCTCATCACGTCTCACACCTCTTTAGTGCTGATGGTGGTGGTGATGATGATGATGATGGTGGTGGTGGTGGTGGTGATGATGATGTCTTGGTTCCTCCACCTTTCCAGCCTCTGGAAAAGCATATATGTTTTGGGCGTCCGTCATCGGGGTAGCGAGAGCGTGTGAAAGTTGGGATGTCTGGCCGTAGGTTTGACAGTGACCTGAGTGATGTCTCCTCCCTGCGTCATCACTTCCTCTGCACCCTGCTGCGAAGCCTCAGGAATCCACCTTCCCCTGTTATTGAGGAAGGGCATTTTTTTTTCTTTCCAGGAGGATATTTTACACTCCTCGCTCGTGTTTCGAGCGGGCAGGTGCTCGACAAGGTGAAGAATCTTCTGTCAGCGGAACAAATGACAGGTTTTTTTATTTGTCCGGGAGAGATGGGGGGAAAAAAAGTCCATGAGTTATTTTTTTGTTGTTTTGGGCTGAGTTTCCAGACTAGAAGTACATAAATCCCCCCTGTCCTTCCATTCTCAGTGGGGAGTGTAGGCCTATCTATGTTCCCAGGGCTCTACTTAAGTATTAGTATAATGTTTCTATCTATCTATCTATCTATCTATCTATCTATCTATCTATCTATCTATCTATCTATCTATCTATCTATCTATCATCCATCTATCAACTTTTAACTATATCTTGGGACTAAATTGGCCAACTTTTAAGTTTCTAGAAGTATACTTGCAAGCATACTTACAAATATACTTGCCTAAATGCATACTTTAAGTACACTTCAAGATTTACTTGCAGAAATACAATGAGTCTACAGCTCATACAAAGTAAACTGTCAAGTATACTTATATAGTGCACCTGTACAAAGTATAGAACACACTCAAAAATATACTATCTGTAAATCGATGTAAACTCAAAGTAAACCAATATATGTCATTGAGATATGGATGGATATGAAGGATGTTTCACTATTAATTTTCTTTGCTGACTGGCTACAACATGATAACCCTGCACATTCACATAATAACATGTTATTTTCATAATCTATTTTTACTGTCATGGTAACTAATATTGCACTGATGGTACTGATTGATTGTACATACAAGCGCGGGCACCAGAAAAACACCAAACACCGCCACCGACAATAATAATAGTGATCATAAAGATATTAATGATAATAATTGAAGGGGGCAAATGGAAAGACAGAAGGGGAAATTTGGAGGGTTGGTGTGTGTGAACTGCAGCTTGACCTTTCAGCTCCAGACAGTCGGGCAGGAGGCTTCTAGACGCAAAACGGCCGACAGACAGACAGGGAGGGAGGGGTCCGCACGACTACAGACTATCTGGAAACAATTAGAGCCGATGGGAGCGTGCGCCAGGCCGCTTCGTTTCCAATTCTTCAGCACTAATTTTTTTTCTCGTCGATTTTAAGAGCGATGTTAACCCTAATAACACATGTTGGAAAGGCATAGTAGATCATTTCAATAATAATTCAGCGTGTCTGCAGGTCCCTTAAAAGTCATTAAATAGTGTTACATTTAGATTTATGAGGTCTTAATTTCAACGTAAACATTTTGTCAGATTTGTATTCATCCATATATTTATTGTTGTCAAAATGAGTCAAGTTCTTCTGCAATCGAGTCAACATTTCTGATGTTATATAAAAAAACAGTATTGAGGGTAACGCGTTACATAAGTAACATGTTACAGTAACTTACTTTTTAGCAGTAACGCAGTAATATACAGTAACGAGTTACTAATACAATGTGGGTAATATCATTACAGTTACCATGGCAAGTAGGGATTCATCATATTGATCGGATGAAATGACTGCCTGTTACGGATACTGTGTTTTGTCCGATTAGGATTGTCGTCCGATCATTTTGAGTTTATATCCGGGATCGGAGAAATCGTGCTGTCATTGGGCATCTCTGCTGTACGTCATATTTTACGTTATCTGCATGTGGGAGCGAGTGTAAACAAACATGGATGGAGGAACGTGGCGCTTTGGGAAATTACTCATTGGATGGATCGTGGATTATTACAACATTTCCCCAACGGTTGACGACTGAGCCGAACCCAAGCAGCTTTCTGCATTTTGTTTGAGTTTTAGTACAAGTAGAAGACACGGGTAGTGTCAGTACAACTTAATTTGCCTTTTACTACCAGCGTTCCCCTCTGGCAAAAATAACATCTGTTTTGTTATGATTATTTTGGTGAGTAACTTAAAAGTAGTAATAATAATAATAATAATAATAATTAGTAACTTATTACCTTACACATAAAGTAATATTGTAAAGTAACGTATTACTTTCAAATGAAAGTAACAAGTAATATGTAATAAATTACATTATAAAAGTAACTTGCCCAACACTGTTGCTGAACCTAAAACTTACCTGTAGAGAGAATTCCAAGAAAACCGCTGTACTTACCTGTTCTAATCACTTACCGTGCCATCCGATCTAATGGAAACTGTTACAACAGTTCAAATTGTCTACTTCATAACCTGCACCTGCATAGTCATTTTAGTTATGAATGGTCATATAGATAAAAAGAAGAGATACCTGCAAACCTTTTATACATCATGCTAACATGCTACACCCAACAAAAATGGCGATGTTACACTTCTACCTACTTAACTCTTACTTACCTAATACGTACCAAATATATGGTACTTACCTTTATAATTACCTGCAATACCTTCTTGAATAAGAGAGAGATTATTAGTCCAAAAAAAAAACATACAAAATCTAACTCTTTGATACTTGCAGACACCCTGTTGAACTACACACTAACATGCTATGCTAACAAGAACAGCAGATGTTGATCGTTCCAATAATAACACATTTATAAGCCATCATTTAAATACAAGAACTAACCATGTCATTTTTTGCTGTTGATTTCAACCCAGGAGGAGTTGAATAAATACAAAGTTAGATTTTCAAAGGCAACAAAAGACAATGAGCGCTAATGGTCAAAACAGCAATATTTTAACCACCAATTAGAAGGGGGCTTTTACTTCACATTTTGTAGGTTCCCACCACAGAAAAAACAGGGGGAAAAAGTTTTTTTGTGGTGTTCCGTGTTAAGATCTCCATCAGAGAATGGATCCCAGGACAACCTTGAATGTCCTACTGGCCCAGACTCCACGCAGACGCTTTCACTTTCAGCATCGGGGCCAAAATCCCTGACGAGGTTTCGGCGGTGAAGCCAAAATGTCTAAAACCGATGAGAGGCGCTCACTGCGCACTCCTCCAATATGAAGCTCTGCGGCTGGAATGCTGTTCTGCTGGAGCGCCAATTGTTTTCATTGTGCTGATTCTGCTGAGACCACGGTCTGACGGTTTGGAGAGAATAAGCTCAGTCACCTGTAGGCCTGGGAAATATATTCTCATAATATCAATATTGTGATGTGGGAGTAGATATCGTCTGGTATTTGGGATTGGTTGCCTGGTCATAATATCCACAAATTCATATTACTAATGATAGTTTAGCTATATGTTGGAGCCATAAGACTCAGAAAATCAATTTTAGTCTAGGGGATAACAACAACAATTGTGCATTTTATGAGAAAAGCATGACATTTCTAACATAGTTAGTGCATACCATAAGGTTTATTTTCAGATGTGGAGGGAATTCAGATTTGACCACTGAGGACCGTAGGTGGTCAAATCCAAGATGGCCGCCAGTCAACCGGGTCTAATGTTCAAACACGTTTAATTTTGAACCAAACAGTGTAGAAAAACACTTAAGGTGTCATTTCCAACTATGTTGGGGATGCCCATTCATTTGGTGATTGAGATCGCCAGAACCTGAGTAGGGTCCATTAGGATGTGATTCTTCTGCATGGTTGGGATAAAATCACCAGGAGAGAAGATTCTGAAACGCACTGAGAGAAGAGAAGATGTAAGGAGAGAAGAGGGAGGAGAAGGAGAAGGAGATGGAGATGCAGGGGGTAGAGGAGATGATAAAAATAGAGAGGAGAGAAGAACAGATAGTGGAGAAGAATTCTCATTCTCAGAGATGAGAAGAAAGGAGAGAAGGGGAGGAGGTGTGGAGAGGTGTGCATTAGGGTTAGGTCAGAGGTAAGCCCCGCTCCTTTGTCAGAGGGAC
>OMKR01050813.1:0-10265 GCA_900302355.1 Cyttopsis rosea
ACCAGGCGTTCATAGAGTTACCGGGGCCTCTGCAAAGTCGAACAACAGGTTAATTTTCGGCGCCTTTTTGCGCCTGCGACACGTTTGCAGAGTTGCGAGAATGAGTCAGATGATTTGGGGAAAAAGGCAGGTTTTGATTACGCCGTTTTCAATAAACATTCTTCGGCACGTTATTTATGACATTATTGTCTGGAGCACGTCAAAGTCATTTCTACGATAAATTATGTGATAAATGAGACAGTAATGACGTCGATCCCCTAACATGGTAGTAGTGGAGAATTTTTTATTAGAAAATGCCGGCGGGGTTTTTTTTTATTTTTACTAAATCAATTGTATTAGTGAAGCAAATGGAATTGTTTTGTAACACAATATGCACCTTATCAAAAGCCCTGATCTGCTCGTCATAAAGGAACAAAGCGGATAACTAATGAAATACAGATAACAGTGATTCCATAAAGAAAGATTAATAAAGTTAATTGTCAATTTATCCCACGAGTGCAGTGGCCGTTCAAAACCTTCCCATTCCGGAACGGGCTAATAAGGACAGAAGACTCCCTTCTTCTTGCCCCTCCCTTCAAATTCGGCGCTGCGCGTCCTCGGGTCCCCGGCGACGCTCCCGCCGAGTGTGACGTAGATGGGACGAGCGGTTGTCGAGAGAATCGAAGGACACACGGAAGGACAGACAGAAGGACAGAGATTCCCCCGCCTCATTCGATGTACGTAGATAGATCTCGGGTGACGTTTTGAGAAGAATCCGTGTCTGGATCAGCGGAATATGAACAACATTGGGCGCCCGTGCAGCCCGAGAAGCTGAGAAATTGAGTCGCCCGATTGGGATTTTGTCCCGGTCAGGATGCAGCGTTTCACAATCGTCAATCAGTGGAAAACGTATTTCATTTTTTATTTTATTTTTTATTGGAATAGTCACTGTGAGAATTTGCCAAAGGAAGTGCGAATGTTTGATGAAAGAGGGAGCGAGCCCGGCCTCTTGTCATAGTTTTATTGATTACTGGAACTGCCTTTCCTCCAGACCGGTCCCCTTTACTAGGACTTGCGTAGGGCGGAGCGTGGAAAGTTCAGAATGTTATAGGCTTGTCGCAGTTTATCAAAACATTTTTTCATCTAGTTTAAACATTTATATGTATATATGGACATCGAGTGGGAGAAAAGTATGAGAATCGGATAATGAATCTCGACGTCCGTTATTTATTCGAATTAATATCCCATAAATTTATAGTAAAATGGACCTAATCTGATTGCGTTTTACTGAACGAATGCTGGTGAAGAGGCAAAATGTCGCATAGAGTCGATGCAGCAGACTTTATGTTGAAGGAGAGAGGCTTTATTTTCCAATCCAGCTGTGGCTGTTCTTGTTGGCAGAGTGTTTATCCTTTAGAAGAATTCTGGCCACAATTTATGAAAAAACTCTACAGCTGGAGTTTGAACTCTAGGCTATGATAAATGAGGTAAAATGCAATAAATCACGGCTAGTCCCCGCTGGTTCCTTAGAAAACTGGTCTGCGACGCTCGCCAGGTCATTTGCATAGAGGTGTGACATCACCTTTGAAGAGGAGACCACCTCGGGACGGGGCGTTAGGAAAATTGAAATAAGTGAAGTGAATGCTCGGGGGGGTTTTCAAAAATGTCAGCATTCCGCTTTTTCTTTAAAAGCCAGAAAAACACGCAGATTTACATTTAAGAACCTGGCTCTGGCTTTGAACCCGGCGCGCAAATGTGAGGGAAAGTTCTGCCGCAGGGATGACTCAGTGGTCAGCGATGGGGCCGGCGATAAAAAAAAAATGACATGATGTACACGGTATTAAGGCCACTGTGTTTAGAATGTAGAGGGGCTGGCTCAAAACAAGGGAACTGTGTGTTTATGTGAAGCCTCCTCTCTCTCTCTCACTCTCTCTCTCTCTCTCTCTCTCTCTGTCTCTCTCTCTCATAGCTGTGGTCAGCCACCGCATTCCTGCCACAGATATCGCTTTAGTCATACTGTACCTGCTTATACGTACAAGCCGCAGAGCCGGGCGGAGAGAGAAAAAGGACGCGTTAATATTTCTCTTTTCCGTTTTCTCCGAAAAATGGTGAATGTGGAATCAAACATTACCATGTAAGGTTTTATTATTTTGGAGAAAAAGTGTAGAAGACCACTCATCCCCCCGTCAGCCATTCAGAGATCCGGGCGTGCACGGTATTAAAGTGTTGATTTGTCACTAATGATTGGAGTGGTGTTTCCAACCGTGCATAATAGATTTACGTCGTGTGTGTGTACGATTTTACACGCTCTAGTTATAAATTCCATAGAGGAAACACGGGGGGAAAAGTACTGTATATGCCGGTGGGTCGACACGCTTTAACTTTAAAGATTGTGCGGTTTTTTAATGCCTGATGGGTGGGACGCTCGCAAACGTCAAGTAGGATACACGGTTTGAAGGCCAACGTCCTTTTGGGGGGGAAACACCGCATTTTCCAAATAATTACTTAACATTTATTTTATGACAAAAAACGAAAAAGTCCTGGTAGCTAAAATAAAGCAGACAGAGCGTTTTGCCCGCCTGTGCGCAATTTGTCAAATATAGAATAAATTCAGTGGCTACAGTGGAGAAGGCCCAACGCAATGAGAATACATCAACATCCCCCCCGAAAAAAAACACAAAACGCAAATATCAATTTGACACACACTCAGCACTTTACCAAGACATTTTGTGCGATCGTCTTGGAAGATATGGGGTCATTTCTTCGCTCGTGTGGCACGAGCATCCCATTTCTAAGAAATGTGCAAAGTGGGTTGGCAGTTTTGGACATAAAGTCATATATTAGAATTATAGGCTTATTGTACATCATCCATATCTTGTTATATATGCAAGAGGGAAAATCCTATTCAACACTTTTCAATAACTTTTAAAGCCCATTTTGGCTAAATTAAGGGCCAATTTTGTATCAGAATAATAAACACATATAATAATAAACATCCTCTATCCACTAACGATTAATCTACACGATGCAAAATACGAATAAGCCATTTCTAATTGTGTTCACAGTACACAGACATCTTACCCCCTTTGTAAAAATGAGCGGCTTAACCCAAACGGCTATAAAAGCTGCAGGTGCCATGGCTCTTTGACTGTTCTCGTCAGAACAGCATTTAACTTGCATTGGAAGATGAAAAGGATCTTAAACCGAAGTAGATCTGTAGACGTCATTGGGCCGACGTCGAGAATGCAATGAACATTAATAGCAAAGGTTTACGATCTTAAACTAGAATTTCCATTTAACGTATTAACGATTTAACATATTATAGAAAAAAATACACTTAAATAGTGTTCCAGTTCTTGGTGAATCAATAGGAATCCTTTATATCAAAAAGAAAATCTTCTTTTCGGAGGATCGAGTAGCTTCCACTGCGCAGACTGTTTTGAAAAGGGTATTTTGGTTTATCTTGGCGTTGAAAGTCAAATATTTCATGTGGAGTATTGAGTAACATGTGTCCAAAAGACATTTTTATTCCTGTAACATAACACTTGTATTTTATGGTCGAAAATATTTTCCTAGACAATCATCATGGCAGGTTGCAAATTCGGAATTCAAATAAAAAATCTGTCATTTATTCCTTTGCACGTGTTGCGGATATGGGCAAATTCCAGAGGCAGGATGTGACTTCACCATGGTGACCGACTCTCTTTATAATTACTATTATTTTTGTCCCTTTATGATTAATGTGGATATTTCAATAAAATATAGACCTTTTCAAAATATAGGCACCGTTGTGCCGGGCTCCCAAGGCAACTTATGCATGCATACACGAGGCCATTGAATGTAAAACTAGTTAATAATAAGCTCCATTTGGATTGCTTTGGTTCCATGGAACTTTGAAGGTAAACATTTTAAAGTCTGGATGTTGTAAATCTAGGAAGGGGCTTGTATTATATGATAAATAATAAAGCGATCATATACTGTATATCACATACTACTGTATATTATCTAAACAATTATAATAATGCATATTAACCTATATATAAATACAGTATATTGCTTTTACATAATTATACCATCAATGGTTTGACCTCAGGGTGATCGCTTCCCCTTTGCATTTACCACCCTACTCCACGCAAGTGTGATGGGACTTGAAAACAGTAAATATTGAGCGTTTCAGATAATGCATGTGTGCCAGTGTAGTGTCATTTTGGTACCAAATCAATCGCCAAAGCCACATAAAGTCGTTGGCAATATCTTTGGCTTAGGTCACCCCAAGTAGACCCAACCTGACCCTTTCTTTTAACAACGCTCTTGACGTCTCATTAGAAACTCTGAAAAACGTACTCATTATGAGACGTTGGCCACTGGCGTTAAAATGGAGCGGAATTTAACGGCAAAAAGTCTGGTAAGTCATGATGAAAGGCCCTGAAAGAAGAGAGATAATTTTCTGCGGTTATCTCTCTCGCACATTTCACGGTTCTATTTATCCACATTTGTAAAAAAAAAATCTTGTAATTGGCCAAACCTGCATGTCACTGTAAACTCTGCACAGGACCCGAGCTGGGAACTGGATCCAGGTCTAATTGCTCACCACTAAGCTGCTTCTCCCCATGTTGTGAGTTTAAAAGAATGCAGATATTCTCCAAGGGGCACGGCCAAACCACAGGCCTGCTCAGCCATTATGAAAATGAGTCTGACTCTAACACGCTAATATAGGTGCCATAATTGATGGATAAGGTGCGATAATTGATGTTTTTGTCAAATTCGACATCTCTCTGAACGTTGAAATACCACGGCATCACGAGGTGACTTAGTGACGTGAGCACATTAGTACATAGTGACGCTCTCAGCTCGTCTGTTGTACAGTAGTTCACCGTTTTTGCCAAAGAGACATGGACATACCGATCCACCTATCCGCCAAGCTGCTTTTTCGCGATTTTCACGATTTTCTCACACTACTTGGAATACGGTCAAAAGGTGTTGGGGGACATGCGCGATCCGGGTCACTTGCAGCCTATATTCTGTATATTGACAGAGCCTGGTCCACCTATTGGCTTTGTCCGTCCCTCTGGACACCTACTGTACTATTCACTGTGATAGGCGTCGGATGGCGAACTCCTGTCCTTTGTGTAAAATATTGCTCAAAAGGGAAAGGGTTAAAATTATAATCGACAACAAAATAGCTTTTACAGGACGGAGAGCGGCCAGGAAAGCAAAGCATTCTAGTTCAACTCTAGCTTGGCCTCCTCGCTTTGTTTTGGTCAGCATCTGATAGAGTAAACAGCCACAATGAAATACTGACTTGACAGACGTTTTTTGCAACAGACCTGAAAGCTTGGCCATTGAGAAGACTTCGAATGTGCCTTACTGAGCCATTTGGTCCGACCACAGACATGATCTAACTCTATAAACTCTTCGGAACTTATCAAATCGCATCTCTCTAGTACTTCGTCATCCGCATTTGGCCTTGTCATAGATGTTAATCGTCAGGGCTGAGGGCTGCTGAGAGGCCAGGCCCTGGTCACGTTCACGAGGTTCTATTAAGTTCTCTCAAACTTGTGTCGGGGATATTAACATAAAAATAAGTTAATGCCATTAACGATCTGATACCTGGTATTTTTGGTACCATTATCTCACCGTCTGACTCGTGTCTTAGGCAGAAATTCAACACACAGGCACTGAGGCTATTACCATCCTAAGTGATCCAGCAGAAGGAAATTGGTCTATAGAGGTGGTTGCAGAGGTGAGGTATGCTCGCAAGGTTTTCGTGATTGTATGTTCAAATCACAATAGATATCCCTGCTCGGCCAAAGGAAAACAAAGTTATTTTGAAATGCCAGCTGCATATGCTATTTGGAGGGTTGGCGGGTGGCTAGCGGAGTAAAATACCTGCAGATTTCTGTAACATAAACCCGCGTTTGCGCCACCGCGAGATGATCTAGGGTCTTATGGTTGCTGACGTCTCGGTCTAAATAGCATCAAGGTGATGCAGACACATGCGCTCCACACGTGCAGCGCTGTGGGAGTCGGTGAGGTTGGTATTCTATCAAAATCGGGGCCGGTGTCCGAGAAGCAGGTAGGCAGGTATATTTCGATGGATGTTATGTTGGGTATGTCGTACTTTTTACCGGAGAAAGACCACAACACCACTGCCTGTATCATCGGATATGTTTCGATAATGTGACCCTATCTCATTGGTCTCCTGGTTGACTGAGAGCGAGCACACCTGAGTTCACATCTGTACTTTATCATTTCCTTCTGTGTTCTTAACCAGCTGATTATTTTCCCTCCGGTTTAGACAGTGCGACATCATTTATTACGTAAATACGTATATAATTACATAACGTATTACGTAAATGATTGACGTCTCGCCCGAAACAGGAAATAAACTCGATTTATTTAGTGAATTAATAAATTAAACATAGAGACGAATTGTGCATTGTGCATATACAGTCGATGAATATTATATTTCTGCTGTTGCATGTCAAGGCAAATTTATTTGTATAGCACATTTAGTGCTCAAGGCGTCAAGCTTGTCTCGGATGAAATGCCAACGACAAGAGGTGGGACTTCACGGTTTCTAGGGTCTGAGCAGAATATTTCGGCTGTTCCAGAGATTAGGGGAAGCCACCGCAAAGGCTCGGTCGCCTCCGTTGCTGAGCCTGGATGTCGGAACATCCAAGAGCATCTGGTTTGTCGACCTCAGTGCTCTGACTGGAGTACGATTATGCAGGAGCTCTGCTAGGTAAGGTGGCGCCGGCCCATTGACAACCTTAAAAACAAGCAATAAAATCTGAAGGAAGCCAGTGGAGGGAGGCCAATGCTGGTGTTATACAGTATGATCGCTTGATTCTTTTTCCAGTTAGAAGACGATTTTGTACTAATTTCAGACGATGACGGGACGACTGTTCTACACCCACATACAAAGACTTACAATAGTCTAAGCGAGAGGTAATAAAAGCATGAATAACGTCTCGAAATCTTGGAGAGAGATAGAAGAAGGCTAAAAGTCAAAAATCACACCAAGATTCTTAACAAAAGATTGATTGTAAGAAGCTAAAGAACCGAATCCGAATAATAGACAATTTTAATTCATGGAATGATTAATAAAAGGGATAGCCAAACACCAACATTGGCCCACTTCGGATTTTTTAACTGTTTGGTTTGTCTCTGATGGAGACATTTCTAAGTAAAATCTGAATGAGTTGCTCTCCACATACTATCCTGGCTCCACCATGTCTCCGTATGGCAGACATTCCAGGCCACATCTTGCTTCCATAAGTAAACATGTCCAGCTGTTTTAATACCTGTCTTTCCATAATATAGAAATGTCATCATATGACTTTCCCAGTGTCTCTATTCAGACTCCGCGGAGCACACACACACACAGGCTTCGCCGGGACACAGACACACGGGGCTGTGTCCATCGTGTGACACAGGGCTTTGTTGTTTGGTTCAATTAGGAAAAGGACTACAATAAATACATCTAAAATAATAAAAAACACATTTTTATTTTATTTACTATATTTTAGTTTTATTCGGAGACGCGCAGTGGAGCCGACCTGCGTAATGTCTCCAAGTTTCCATCCAGTTCCAGAGTCTCCATCATTTACGCCACTGCTCTTCACTTGCCTGTTTTACGAATTATCAGTCTTAAATAAATATAAAACTTTAAATAATTGTCGGACAGTAGTTATTTTGATTTAAAGTGTTTAATAAAAATGTCAAATTGTAAGGAAATCGTCCCGGGTGCTGCGCCAGTGCCGACCCAACGGGGCGACCGTTGTGCGGGGGGGGGGGGTCTCCCCGTGACGGGGTCTCTAACCCCCCCGGGACGCCGGACAATTTCCATTATTTTCAAATCCCAATGTAGGTCCTCTGATCGCGTGCGGAGCGGAGCACCGGTCCCTCTCTGCATAGTTACCACCAGCTTTCTGCAGACGGTAATAGCGTCACCGCAGCTGCGTGTGGCTATTAGCACCAGGGTTTGTGAATTGTACGCTTTTTGCAATGAGGTTCATTTGCATAGAAAGGGGCAAATTCTGCGCCAAATGTATGCATAATACCTCATTTAAATATTTAGACGGTTGCTTTTTGTGCTTTGCACCGGACCGGTTTAGCGGCCGCAAAATCGCCGCAATCCTTATGTGAATCTGGCCCATAGTGTATAATTCCATTCTAGACCAGGATATACTACTGTATAGATTACTACTATACTATATCCTGGACTAAATAGTTGCTGCAGATACCAGGGAGCTGAAAAAAACCCCATTAATAAAATCAAATTTGTGTTTTCCTTACATGACAACACGGCCATCTACATGGTTCTAGTGGCGCCCAGGGGACGGCACATGCTAGACACATTAACATCTCTCCATAGAGAACGCGTCATAAATAGAAAGCAAAAACAAACGCCACCGACGGGAGACTCCAGCAGGGAGACCCGCGCGCTTTAAACCGCCCCGGCAAAAGGGAACAGCCGCCTTTTTCACTTGCTTATCCGCCGTGCATCACCGTGCCGCAATGTGTTCTTTTATTTAACTCATATGTTTGGCCACACGTGTTGTACAGCCGCACAGGGCCGGCTGAGCTGTGAGCATGTCAACATGGCATTTTTTTGGAAAAACACCGCTTGATATACTCTTCCTACCCACGTTATCTACATTATTCCACATGCACTCTGACTCATAAAGCAACACATCCTTAAGGCTCTGGTTGTCGAAAGCAACGTACACTACGCTAGATGTTGGTTATTGGTGAATAAATATTATTTGGGAAAAGATCGAATAATGGCGAAGAATCGAAGAAACGCGGGGCCATGTGCCAGGTGCCTCTACACCAACAATTCCTGTCTCGATTCAGTATTTTCTGTAAAAAAAAAAAGACTCACATTTGTGTATTTCATATACAAATGTGCGCTTTGCCTGCTTTGACATTCAAGGCAAGGCAAGTTTATTTGCATAGCTCATTTCATACACAAGGCATAAAATACGTGATAGAAAAGCAAAGAAGAATAAGCATAGAAATAAAAGAACGAACTTAAAAAAAATCACAGATCACAGGTTAAAGTGCCTTTGAATCCATTTATAACCTGCCCTGGTGCACCCATTTCAACTTGTCACCAATTGCCACCAGTTGAGCAATACACTTTCTAGGAGGTAGATTTTTGTTTTCATTTTTTAAATACGTTTCTTAAAGCGGCATTTTAACACCTGAGTTTTGAGACTGACACTCTGACCCCAGAGTGTCAGCCTCCCGGTCGGACCACAGGAGCGAAGCCGCCGCCTGCTGCTGCCGTAGATAAACACCATAATTATAACTGTCACCCCGGACCACCCAGACCATGACGGGGCCTGTCGCTCGTGAAATGAATACACAAGCTGGTTTCCAGAGATTCTCTACCCGATATCCAGATCCTGGTTAAACTATTGACGATAAAAAATCACATCATTTCTATTTCTGAATGTGTATTATTTCATGTATGTTATCTGGTCCGTGTTTCCTCCCTGGTGGATGGACATGTGACGCTCTGTGTTAGTGTGTATAATGCTGCCTAGTATGACCTTTATCCTCGCAGTGGCTGTCACAGAACTATTTTTCGCCCCCATCAACCCCAACGCAGCCGACTGCAAATGTCTGGAGAGTGAGTTCATGTGGCGATAAGATCTGGGATCTGGACCGGTCTGACCCCGGCGCTCATCTGGACGAGGGCGCGATGCTGAGCCTCCCTGGAGGGAAGTCACCGTCAGCCCGCCTCTCTTGGATTGCTCCTCAAGCTGTCAGTCTGTGTTTTCCCAAAAATGACCCTTTTCACAGGCATCGCAACTTCCCTCATAGACAACCCATCAGCGGGTTCTTTATTGTCGTCTGAGAGATAATTCGTCCCATACTTTTCACTTAAAAGTGAATAAATTTACCTGCGTGACGCTGACTTGGCTATTTCTAAGGATCTTTTATCTGTTGTCTCCTCGTATAATGAAGGGCGCTCGTCGCACTTTTCGGGGGTGTTTAAGCAACAAGACCGTGAGCCCCTGATTTACAGTAGTAGTCGTAGTCCAAGTGCTACAGTGAGTCAATAACACCTTGATCTGCGTCCAGGACACTCCGCCGGCACTGAGCTGTTTCGCAGACGAGGAGCTCGGCGCTACGTCTCAGCAGATAAATTTGCCCCCGAAGCGGCGTCAGCATATTTCCACTGACAGCTGATGCACACAGGTCAAGTTCTCTTGTGTATTGAGACCTTGAAGACCTTGAGACCTTCCAGACCCTTCATTCAAATGGGGCAA
>OMKR01050816.1:0-10129 GCA_900302355.1 Cyttopsis rosea
TAGTTTATTTGTACAGCAAAATGGCCAAACATGTAATAACGAGGTAAAATAAACAGCGTAATAACAGTGATTTGAACTGACTGAATTCTTCTTATTCAAGTCTTAGTGCGTTGGTCCTTCATTCTTCATTGGGGATTTAATTCCCCGGTGCTCTTTGTTTCTGACAGGCTTCTCCACCTCTCCACTGAGCTCAGTGTGCACTCTTTTCGTGTTGGCCACCGTTCACTATTCACTCTGTACTTCTTTTCTCTTCCCCATTTTCCTCAACCCTACATCTCCCCCGGTCCGCTCTCGACTCCGCTCTCCCTCCGCCTTCGCCTGCCCACTCTCTTCCCTCGAATCCTGCCTTCCATCTCACCTCCTCCACCTCCTCTCGTCTTCTTCATCTAGGTGACATCCAGCCGAGTGGCTCACCAGCAGCAGCAGCAAAGCGGAGCAGGGGCAGGTAAGTCCTCTAAACTTCCCTCTTCCTCTTCCCCCCTCGTCCTCTTTCCTGCGCTTCCTCCCCTTACAACGCATTAGCCTGACGTAGCATCGCTGCACCGTGGACGTAAAGAGGGGGATGTAGGGCAACACTGATGGACAGGTACGAGGATTGAAATAGAAATCGTACTGGTTGCGACTCCATCTTGGTTGCCGGCATGTGTGATTGTGTTGCACGGTTACCTAAATTCAACAAAAAAGTAAAATTCCAGCCAGGTTTTTGCTCTACCCATGCATCAGTGATGGTTATGCTGTTTCGCATGACCATCTGGTCCTTCCACTTGGACATACATTGATTGAAAATGTATTATAATACATACTTTGCTATTG
Organism: Cyttopsis rosea; assembly: GCA_900302355.1. Classification (NCBI taxonomy): domain Eukaryota; kingdom Metazoa; phylum Chordata; class Actinopteri; order Zeiformes; family Parazenidae; genus Cyttopsis; species Cyttopsis rosea. Next base: position 814 of record OMKR01050816.1, read on the forward strand.
AGGTCCATTGGCTTTCTTCATCCTCCCAAAAAGCTTGTGCTTTCAATATCCCCATTATAACTTTGCTTTAACTTTGCTTTATTTACACCGTAACACCCGCTGTCAGCACCCACGCTGTTTCCACTGTACATATCATTTGCACGTGTTTCAAATCATATTTAATTTGAAGTGTTTCCTGAATTATATGCTCAGTTATCTTCAGTTGAGCCTAACGGCCATGTGTGTTGCTTCACTTTAGACGTAAGGCCTTGGCTATATATTCTTTGACTTTGGTCTCGTGATATATGGGTTTCTCCAGCCAAATCTCCAACTGAGTATATAAAGTATTTTATTTACCTCACTCCTTGTCACCCTGTGATTTGTACTCCTCAGCAACCTTCCCACTGTCTCACACCGTCTAACTTTTCCCAGCATATATTTTCACACAGACGAACACCAAGACTCAGGTGATTTGGGACACGGGGGAAGTATTTATTTTCCTTTGTTCTGACAAGCTATCTCTGACTCCAGTGTAAAGTCTGAAGTGTTAACAGCTTCCTTCTTCAAAGTTCCATAAATAATAGCTTCAACCGGAGATGCTCTTATCAGCTGCAGCGAGGCCATGTAGGGACTACCACACAGGCAACGGAGGGGCGCTTTCTTTCCGAGGCTGCTGTAAAACCAAATCTCCGTATCGATTCATTTTTTTTTCTATTTTCCCACCTGTGCAGGTATCTACTACTCCAGCTCCACCTTGCCCACCCAGCGCGTCAGCTCCCCCCTGTCGACGGGAGGAGGGGGGTCCGGCTCCCCCAGCAAGCTCCAGAGGCTGGGCTCAGCCTCGGACACGCCGGGCTACGCCACCACCCAGCGCCTGCCTTCCTCCTCCTCACCCAGCAAACAGTCCCCCGCTAACCGACTGGCCAAGTCCTACAGGTAGCGCTTTACTGGAACGACACCGATGCACGATAGAAAAAGGTGGCAGCACCAGCAACAATGTCGTAATGTAATTCATTTATCTCATTAACGATTGATTTTGGGGTAGACGTGGCGCAGGAGGTAGAGCGGGTCGTCCGGTAATCAGAGGGGTTCCCGGTTCGATCCCCGGCTCCTCCTGGCAGCGCGTGTGAAGTGTCCTTGAGCGAGACACCGAACCCCTAACTGCTCTCGTCGAGCAGGTGCGGGGCCGTGCACGGTTGATGCCGCCATCGATATATGAATGGGTGTGTGTGTGAATGGGTGAATGTGAGGCATGTACTGTAAAGCTTTGAGTGGTCGCAAGATTAGAAAAGCTCTTTATATAAAATGCAGTCCATAAAAACTGATAAGATCTGCTTGAAAGCAAAAGTAAATTAATAATTAACGCTGCAAGCCGCCTTGAAGGGTATTCACAGCAAATGACCGCCAAATACAGCGACTACCGTCCATTCCGATGAACGTGTAAGGGACTCTCATTCAGGGTTAAGAAACCAAAGTGGCACTGTGACGTGGAGATGCGGTAGATTACATATTGTAACATGAAATCTGAAGTTCATTGGCTAATATATCAGACATTCTTTACCCAATCACTTAGCTTTTTGTAACTTTCTTCAGGCATGTCCATGGAACATGCATACTTAATGGTGTTTTGTGTCATGAAGAGATTTTTTTTTTATATAAAAAAAAATTCCGAGACGGCTGACTTGATGTTTTTGAGGCAAATTTTCTCATCATGACATCTTATTAACTATTGGTTTTGGGAAGACATGGTGCATGCAGAAAAAGAGAAAAAAAAGACAACAGATGTTTTCACCTACATACCAATTTTCAGATCTCTCGGTCAAATGGGGTGGCGGGGCCGAGCTTTTCTAGGTTTACTACTTATCATAGCGCCCCCTGTGGCCAAATTTTTACCAGGCTTTTTTTTTTACCCTACTATATCGGGGTTTGCCATCACCTTGCCAACCAATCTAGGCCTGAGCCATTTATCTGACTGAATAATAATAATAATAATAATAATAATAATAATAATAATAATAATCCTCCCAATAACAATAGGTATTCCCAGCCATGTAACCATAAACTACCTAAATACCTAAAAATCAAAACAACTCACATAACACTTTCCTCTTCTCTTCCAGCACCACAGTAGCCGTCACCACAGCGGGAGGCGGTGGCTCTCCTCTTCGAGTGGCTTCTCCACCCAACTCAACGGCCGGGGGAGGGTCCAGCGCTTCGTCTTCACCCCTTCACCAGGTACGTGATATTGTGCCCTGACTATTATTTATATTCCAATTGTTGATTTTGGGGAGTAAACGTCCATTTAGACTGATTCACATATGACTTGTCTTTATATACGGCCACCTACTGCTACAGTGTATGCTTCATATCCTGTTCATTCCTGTCACATCACATTATATATCTATTAAGTGATTGGAAATAATCTATCACATGGCAAACGGTTGACATAAAAGTACAAGAATTGAATATTAGCACTTGGAGTGCCAATATGCAGTGCAGATGTTTCTGGAACATATTTTCTATTGACGTTTGTTCAATACTAAGTAGGAGTTACTATTCATCCAAGCAGAAGTGGTTAGCAAGAGTATTTCATTAATCTCCACTTAATCCCATTTCTCTTCTGATGCTCAGAGAATTAGCACAGTCTAGGAGCTTAAGATTCATTCAGACTAAGAACTTCCTGATGTTCTTTTTTTAAGTTTTGAACATTTTGAAGTTATTAAAATATCACAATATGAAGAGTTTTGGAGTTTGTTGTGGCCACTGACCTATAAATACAGTTGCACAGCCTGACCGTACAATCGCGTTACAGTTTTGCTTGTAAGTTCCCAGTAACATTTTGATGTCACTTAACTGCAGACTGCGATATATTATGTGGGGTTTTACAACAACCATGTTTCATATAACTTCCGAGTAGCTTCCAGCGATGAGCTTGTCTTCTTGATAGAGCTTCAATATGCAATGTCACATGCTTAAGTAATCTTCCAATCTCAATATACATTCACCTGGACAGGTTGGAAAGATCTGTGAAAAGCATTTTTAAATTTATTCCATGACATTGTGTTCCATGTTATTGTGTCGGCCTTGATTTGTTAGCCTGATATTAGACAGAATTGTCAACTCCGTTTCCATCTTCAGTCTGGCATTGCCTCCACTCTAACCCATTTCCGTGGGGGAGGGGGGTTCACTTTTCCCCTCGATAGCAGCGTCTATCTTATCGGCTGCTATTGCTGTTATTACTAACCCTAACCCTAACCCTAACCCTAAGCCTAACCCTAACCCAGTCCCGCCCGCCCGTGGCGCTAATTGGCTAATCGTTAGTCCTTCTGCGGCGCTCATTGGACCGACCGACCGGAGAAATCGCTGTCCCATGTCGCAATACCAGACCGTAAGAATCAGTCCACTCGGTGGAGTGGGCGGGTTCAAAGGTCTGGACCCAGGCAATTGAATTGTAGCAGCTGACCGACTATTATTATTTAAGGGGAATATGTCATTTTTTAAATATTCCACCTGCCAAATTTGACTTTGCAGTTGCTGATCTGTCTTTGCAGAAAATGATTTGGCCAGCGTCCTGTCAGTTTAGCAAAGGAAGACTTAATCAAATGTGCCTTGATCTGCTAATAGAGACGTGTCAAGGTGAATTTACCCTTTTAAATAAATTGGTATTGCTAGCAGGCCTAAATAAACATCTGTAGCATTTCTAGCGAGACTTTATCCCCTGAGTAAACCCCACTGCTTGGTCCACTTGCTGAATACAGAATGAGTCTATTGACATCTTTGTTCTCTTTGCTGTTGCAGATGAGTTCAGGCATAGGGAGCTATGCCACACTGTCTCCCAAACGTCTGGCAGCTCACCACGCCTCGGACCAGTACAAAATATCCCACGAGCTTTACGCCACGGCCACGCTGCAACGCCCCGGCAGCTTAGCAGGTAGGACTTCATGCACATGCATACGGAACAATTTATAGAGGCAGGAGGACCCACGCCTACATAAGCATGAATGATTAGAGTGTGGAAGCACACACATTTGAAAGCCCACCAACATGCTTTTTCACACGTTAACAAGCAGACACACTTTAACACACATTTATGCATTTATACATAAAGACAACCGCACCTGATCTAACATCCTGTGCCGTTTGTGTGAGGAAAATATGTTGTGACGGGGCACTTCTGACCTCATTACTCTATATTTCGAGGAGCGATGATGGTAAGGCACAGGAAATGATGCGTACAATAATAAAATACCATACAAGATTACCATCGGTTTCGGTCTAAAATAGGTAGAATTTATGGAGCATCATCTGTTTTTAACACGATCCCAAAAGCACATAATATCATATATGTGTGTTTTTTGCCACTTCAAAAAGTGGTTATTTATTCTCCTTCGGTTACCAGAGAGAGATATACAGTACATGATGGAAAAAAAACCTTAAAAATGTGTGACGATAGCGAGAAAGAGATCCTTAACCTTCCTCGAGCCTGTTGTCATCAAGATGGAAAATATGTGCGTGGTGACCTCTCTGTTCCTTTCTTTCCATTTCAATGATGTGCCGTGAGAGCGTTGAGTGTTTCATTGCGGTCCCCTTGAATAAGAGGAGCTCATTTCCAGGGAGGCAGAGAACCCGCTGCGATTGGTCTCGCGAGTAATCTTCATTATGTGGTAATACTTGTGTTGTGCTCAATACTGGGCAGCATGTTGGCACATTGAGTAGCGCACTGACCTGTCTGCGTGGAGTTTGCATGCTTTCTGCATATGCGTGGACATGCAGAATACGTTAATGGGAGTCCCTAAATTGCCCGTAGGTGTGAATTGTGTCTGTATGAGTATATACTTCTGTGTGTGGGAGTATGTGTCTGCGTGTGTGTGTGCATAATTGTGCCGTGGACTGGCATTCCATTCAGGCTGTTTGGCACAAGTTTACTTCTGCCCCCAACTCTTGACATGAATAAGCATGCTACACACAATAAACACACAATTTGTCACATGCTATTAACTTAACTAATTCAATGTCCATCTTCAGTGGCCCCATGAGACCGCCATGTCATCTTGTTTGAATGAAGCAGATCCATGGCGGCCCAATTTCACCAAACGTTGTGGTCTTCCACTCGTATTCCTCTCAACATCAGCCAAGCCATCATACTCATTGGTCAAATCCATTTTGTGAAAACTGTGTCCATCTGTAGTAGATCTAGACCAGAGGTCATTAAGGGAAGAGGCTAACAGGTTTCAACCAGATCACGGTAGTCTATACAGGGACACAGGCTACAGTTTCTCTGCTCCACAAAGTATAGGTCTAAGGGTGGATATGTATAAGGGTGGATGAATCGCAAAGCAAGGTATCCCTCCATGGAAGCAGTCTCAGGACCCAAGAGGGAGTTGTAGTGCTTGGCAGGAAGTCATCATGTTGATGAGGGGGGGATCTGACTCGCTCTTCTTACAAAAAATAATGCTGAGGTCTGCATATTCTGGAGGAACACAGGGGAGGTCGGCCTGGTCATCATCCACAGCCGGAGGTTATGCAGCAACAGGTACTGAAGGAGAGGAAATGGATGGCAGCCTTTTTAAATGGAGAATGGTATAGGGATCCAAAGATGATGAAACCAGACCCGTCAACTTGTGGATTGTGAAGAGACAACCAGGGGTGCTAGAGGATGAGAGAAACCTCAGGGCATCTACGAGATGGAGCTGGAGCTGTTCATGGCGGACAGAAAGGAAATGAAAGTTTAGGCTGTCAGAGACCTCTCTCGATGCTATTTAATGGAATCAGCCCAATCTATGAAGGGATGGGGTAAAAGAGAGCCCCGAACAATTAAACTGCCTCTCTCAATCAGAGAGTGATCAAAAGCTTTTCACTTACTCATTTCACTGACAAGCTGAACATCTGAGCATATGGGAGACTGTTGTTCCCAAACGGTGGTATCTCCGTCTCGAGCTGTACCAGTCAGTGAGTATAAATACTCCTGTTAGACAGTCTGTCGGGTCATGGATGACTGAAGTTGAAACACCGGGGAACATTGATTGAAACAGCCAGGACATTGACCTGGGTGGCTGTCATAGCGGAAGGCTATCACTTATCATGGCCATAACGTATCTTGACTTGCTTTGTCCCATAATGACACCCAACGGTGTTATTGTCAACCAACCGACGATACATCACAGTACCCATACTACATGGAGGTTTTTAACTTATTTTTAGACTTGAAGCTATATTGATGAAGAGGTCGACCTTTGTGCATCCGCCTAGTCTGTCTTTTTTTTAAACAACACCTTGGGTATTTTCCCGGCCAAGCGCTTCACATTCCCAAGACCCCAGCTCGGGTCAGCTTTTCGATTCCCATTATGTGACATTCTAACCAATGGAACAAGTCAAGTCCAAAGCCCCTTCTTGAAGAGGGGAGCGGTAGGAACAGCATCAGCTCCAAAATGCCACAACAGGAAGGCTGGAATTTCTTTCGCTCAAAAATATGCATGTGGGAAGTGTGTGGATTATCTTCACCGCTGAGTCTCAACTTCAAAGCAGGGAAAAATAAAATAAACTGTGATGGCTTCTTAGTAGAATTAGATACATACCCATGTGGAAAAGGGTGAAGAAAGTAATTAGTGGTGGTGGAAGTTTATGTATCGAGTGTATATATGTATTCTTCCATTCACATACAGGGCTGAAGTCTTAGAGCTGGGAAGTTTGGTTTTTCCCCGGCTGTCTGTATGAAACATCGCGAAGGGCTGATTCTCTCCCTCACATTTTCTCACTCAGTCTCTCCCTGTCTCTGCCTGTCTTGCCCCCTCCCTTCTGAGCATTCTATCTGTTTTACTTAAACTCATCTGTCTTTGATAGAAAGAGGTCAGCGCTTTGAAGAGCGCAGGACTCTCCCTCAGCCATAAATAAACAAATAAATGCATGAATAAAATAAATAAGTAAATGAAGTTGACTCCCGAGGACTTCAAAGATGAAGGACGGGGAGGCAGGGTGAAAGGGAGGGAGAGCCAGGATGAGTCATGGCATCAAGGGGTGTGTCCGGTACTCTAATTAGCGGCACTACATGCTAATTCTGACCATTTCTCTCTCTCGCTCTCTCTCTCTTTTCCTCTCTTCACAGACACACAAACTCTCCTTTTATGTCTCCCTTTCTTATTCCGTCTCTCTCGTTCAATCTCTTCAACTGAATCTTTCTCAGTCTCCCAACGTGACACAATTGAATTCAGTTCACTTCGATGGGCGCTTCGTTGGCATGACATCGAGTTGTCTGCTCTCTCTCTCTCTCTCTCTCTCTCTCTCTCCGTCACTCTCTCTATCATCACCCTTTCTTTTCTGCTTGCCTCATGGTGCACACCTCACTGGAGTTGATTGGCAATGTAGGTGATCAACGTTTTTCGACACGGAGACACTCAGAACCCCCACTTCTTCCCCGATGTTGCGTTTGTGACTGGCGCAATGAGCCGAACGGGCAATGCTCGCTGCACGGCCTACGTGTCTACACCCTTAGCGAAGTCCAATCATGCCTCAGTCCTTCAAATACGCTTTGGCGGTGTGATTTAGAGGAGCCAATTTAAACGTTAACTAAACAACGATAACAACAATGAAAACGCCTTGTGTTCTGTATGTGAATTTTAGCTTTGATATCAGCTCATTCCATGCATTGTTGCTGTTGTCATGCTTTGTTGTGGATGGTACAGGGTATGGTGCCATGGTGGATGGTACAGGTTGTTGTGCCATGGTTGATCGTACAGGGAACGGTATCATGGGGGTTAGTTTAGGGTGTGGTACCATAGTGGATGGTACAAGTTATGGTACCATGGTGGATGGTACAGGGTACGGTGCCATTATGGATGGTACAAGATATGGTACGATGGTGGATGGTACAGGATATGGTACGATGGTGGATGGTACAGGGTGTAGTAACATGGTGGATGGTACAGGGTACGGTGCCATTGTGGATGGTACAGGTTGTGGTGCCATGGTGGATGGTACAAGGAACATTGCCATAGTGGATTGTTTAGGGTGTGGTACCATGCTAGATGGTACAGGGTACCGTGCCATTGTGGATGGTACAAGGTTGTGGTGCCACGGTGGATGGAACAGGGAACGGTGCCATGGTGGATTGTTTAGGGTGTGCTACCATGCTAGATGGTACAAGTTGTGGTGCCATGGTGGATGGTACAGGGTGTAGTAACATGGTGGATGGTACAGGGTACGGTACTGTGGTGGATAGTTTCGGATGTGGTGCCATAGTGGATGGTACAGAGCCCAAGTTCAGGGTCTGCACTGACATCATCAAAAGGTACGCATTTCTGGCAGTTGCGTGGAAAGACATTGATGGATACGAGCCGAGGCTCACGTTTGAACCACGGCGGTCTGTGTTGCCGGCGGTCGATCCCCTTGTGTCGTTGACACACGGCTGGTTTGATGCTATGAGACGTTCTCTTGATATATTTTACGTACTTTTTGTCAGTCACTGTCTTTGCGCTGCTGCCTTTCATTTTTCTGCGTTAGCCTGTCCCACCTTTCTCCGCCTTTTTGTGGTCCTCTCTCTCTCTCTCTCTCTCTCTCTCTCTCCCTCTCTCTCTCTCTTTCTCTCTCTCCCTCTTTTGCGTGCAGCTCCGCGCTTTACATTTGTTCTGCTGTGTAAGGAACAAATGCCTGCTGTCAACGTCTTCCTTGCCCCGTGTCGGTGGGATCCCTGCCAGAGCCGGCGCGGGGCGGAGGGGGACTCTGCATCTTATTACTTTCGAGCTGACGACCCGCAATGTGCTGCGCCAAGATTAAAAAATGAAATACGGTAGACACAGTAGCTCTTTCTCTCCCTCTCTATCTCCCTCCGCCCTCTCTCTCTCTCTCTCTCTCTCTTTCACCCTCTTTCTCTTTTTGTCACTCTTCCTCTCACGCGCAACATTTTTTGCATCCTGGCTTATTTTCCTTTCTGATTTTTGTTTCCTGCGTCTCCGTCTCGCTCCTCCTCCTCCTCCTCATCCATCTCTCATTCCATCTCCATTCCTGCTCGCCTTCCTTTCCGTCTCCCTCCTTCTCTGTCTCTTCCCTCTTTCTGTCCGCTGTCTCTGGTTATGTGTCTGTCCTCTACTTCCTCCTCTCTTTCAGTCCGGCTGAACAGCCCCTCATCTGTCGCTTGGCACTCTGTCAATCTCTATGAAGCAGTTTTTATTGAATATGAATAATAAATCAACAAGCGGAACAATAGACCTGCTGTGTACAGTTTCAGAATCGTGACTAAATTTCCATATCAAATAGCAACTATCTGTGTTTGCCTGTAGCTGCTACTGTACTGTAGCTGCCTGGATATTGTGATTAGTGTCCTATCCTCATTGCCACTTCCCAC